>PVIR01000629.1:20000-161832 GCA_004026965.1 Petromus typicus | reverse complement strand
TTTGAGACAGGGTCTCGCTTTGTGGTTCAGGCTGGCCCTGAGCTCAGCCTCAAACTCACATCACAATCCTCCTGCCTCTGCCTCCCGAGTGCTGGGATTACAGGCGTGAGCCACCATGCCCGGCACTGTGGTATGTGGTACTGGTTGCTGCTGGGTGTGGGTCTCTACACCCAGTATTGTTATGTGGTTACCGGGGAATCGAACCCAGGCCCTTGCGCTTGCAAGACAGGCGCCGGAACCACTGAATTAACTCCCCGGCCCCGAGATGATACTGTTTTATACTGTGTTAATATCATTCTTTATTTTAGGCAAATAAATATTCATTTTCTATGTTTCCCTGTGTATAAGATATAATTAAATTATTAACAATTTAAATTTAAAAACTGTTAAAATTTACTAAAAATACTGAATTTTTTAATTGAAGTATCATTACCATAGAATCTTCTACATTTTTCAGGTTTAGGAGTTTTTTTTTTCCTCTTTAAAATAAGTAAACCACTTCTAAAGCAGCAGAAGTAAGAATTATTTCAAGAAATGTTAGATTCCATAACTTTTATTTATGTCTCCCAAATTTAAAGCTGTTTTAAAAGTACAGCAGGCAGCAGTGATACAGGGGAGCAAGCCTAGCTACTGACCTGATAGATACTTGAAACACGCATTTGTGTTCTTTAAAATTAAAGAATGAATTTTAGGAACAGCACAGCTCAGAGTAGGAAAACTTTCTTGAGAAAGAACACTTCTGCCTAAGAGAGACAAAAGGGGTACTTGTAAATGGGAGACCCCAAGTCACTTCTCCCCGGGGGTGTTTGTGGAACAAAGTCACGAGGTCAGGTGGGTTCAAAGTGCAGCTACCAGTTAGATTGAAAAAAAGTGGACAAACTATGACCAGCCAATAAGATTGCAACAAGTATAGTTTCCTGGGTAATACTGATTAAATGGGGATTCAGTGAGGAATCAAGTCACATAGCAAGTCTATAAGGATTTTCAGTCAGGAAACTTTTCCGGGAGAGGTGGGTTAAGGTCCTGGCTCTCCAACTGGCAAGGATTTGCAATCACTGCTTTTCCGAGAGGGGTAGATCAAGATCCTAACCCTCCCCACCTGAAAGGAGATTGAGGCCTATCAGTCACTGCTACCTGGGAGGGGTAGTTTTCTCTTGGGATAATGCTGACCTTCAGTGAAGATGTCCTTTCTTGTGGGCTTCTGAGCTGGCCCTGTCTAACTGTCTGCAAATATGTCTAGGTAGCTTACCTACCTATAACAGTATAGTAATACAAATGACAATGGAATTGGAATTCTTACACTGAAGCTATCTGTGGCTTTACTATGAATTGGAAAAACAATTCAATCTGAAGTGGAGAATTTCAGTTTTGGGGGAAACAACATGAATTTACGTCTCTGCCCCATTAAAAAAAAATAGATGTCTTAGGTAATGTGGTGTCTTTTAGAAAATTTTTGTTTATATAAACTTGATATTTTCCTTGAAATAAATTTCTTAAAGTTCACTAAGCCTTTGGTAGTACAACAGGAAAATTAAACCAATATTCCTGTTAAGATATCATTATTAAGCTTGGGGATGTAGCTCAGTAATGCCACATCTGCCTGGCAAGTGCAAGGTCCTAAGTTTGATTCTTGGTACTGAGAAAAAAATGAAAGAAACTATGTCACAATTAATTTTAAAAATTGGTTATTATTTTTAACTGAAAAGCAATAAGTAGTTGTAGTTTTATTTTAAAGAACTAATACAAACAGGTACTATTAGTGACAGCTGCCTCTCTCATCTTTTTTTCTTGCAGAATAGGCTTCTCCAGAAATACAAATGTCACCTTTTAATATATGATAAAATCAGAATAAAGTTTTGTACCCTGCTTTTCTCATCTCACTCTCTATAAGGGTAGTTTAGGTATACATGCAAGATATAAAAGTTTTACTGTGCTTTATTTTTTCCCATAAAAACTCACAATTTTCATTGTTACAGTTTTTTTTTACAAGTAAAGTTTTAATCATAAGCAAATCTTGGTTTATTTTGAGTTCAGTGCCGTGTGATAATTTTACTTCCATAGCACCATATGTGGAGAACTCTGCGTTCATGTCTTCTCTGCTACTGAATGCTCTCAGAAGCCCTGTAAACTAAGGTTTCTATGTTAAGGTTTTAATGAAGTGTGACTTTGTATCTTTCTTTCTTGAATGTCTCTTTTGCTTTCTTGAGAACCTCTTTGGTTTTTTTTTACAAGACTAAATTTGAAGAGGTGGATTTTTTCCTTGGTCTTATAAGTCCTCCCCTCTCTGGAAATAAGCACATTCTTTTCAGAAAACTGACAAGTAGAGATGTACTGGTTTCATCACCCCTAGCTTTTGTGAAACTCTGGTGTCCAAAGTTTCTTACTCTCTCTTTTCTTGAAGAAAAGACAAGCATTTGGGAAACTCTTAAATTCTCTTTCTTTTTTTAGTCTTATAACATAAACCTACCCTGATGGCTAAAGGATGAACACATGGACTTCAAATATAAATTTGCATGTATCTTTTCTCTGGTATGAGAAAATGAAGTTGTAAATGATTTGTAGTATGTATAGTTGGTATTGTGAAATAGAAAATATTTAAAAGGGAAGAGAGGGCCGAGGATTTAGCTCAATGGTTCCGGCGCCTGTTTTGCAAGCGCAAGGGACCGGGTTCGATCCCCAGTTAACCACATACAATTCTGCGTTTGGAGAATCATGCCCAGCAGCAATCAGTACCACATAGCACAGTGCCGGGCGTGGTGGCTCACGCCTGTAATCCCAGCACTTGGGAGGCAGAGGCAGGAGGATTGCTGTGATGTGAGTTGGAGGCTGAGCTCAGGGCTACCCTGAACCACAAAGCGAGACCCTGTCTCAAAAAAAGCAAAAAGCAAAACAAAAACAAAAGGGAAGAGAGCGTAGGGCTAAATAACGAGGGGAAAATGAATGTGGTAATAATAAAGAAAAAAATGAAATATTATGTATATAGGGAGTGGGGAGTTGCAAGGTGGGGGAAAAGGGAAAAAATGAGAATCAAGTCGTGTCATATTCTGGTACAAACCTTCAATGTTGAATGTGATGATGTGTATTCATAATGTACCAATAAAGATTTAAGGGGAAAAAAAGTGCTCAAAAACTACTTGCAGTCCTTTTGATTAAGCTCTGTATGGCTGTTGTGTTAGACTGCTTTGGACGCAGAAACCTGGTGGTAGTTGTTGCTTATATTATAATTCCTCTACCAAAAGCATACTGAGTGTCACACTAGACACATCCCAGCCCTGTGGGCATAATTTTGCCAAAAGTTATTTCCATAGAATGATAGAAGTTACATAAAAGAAAAAAAAAGGAATTTTTATTAGTAGTTATCTTGAAGTGACTCTAGGTAATATTCTCTAAAAGTCTATTTAAGACTTTAGTTTTCAAAAACCACTACATTATAAGGCATTTATCTTTGTTACTATGTTAATGAATAACCAAATATATGGCTACCAAGTGTGCTGCTGTGCTGCTCTATGTGAGGAGCCAAGTGACTTTCATTTATTTCACTACAGCTCTTTTTGTCCATTAGTAGTGACTGGAGGATATCCAGATATGAACTTTTTTTGGCCTTCTATCTACTTTAAAAAATGCCCATAGTCGATGTACTAGAACTGATGATAGGATTTCAGCTCTTATAGATATATTTTAATAAATTTATAGCAAGTTGAAACTTAATGGGCTACGTTTCCTCTTTCATTTGCAAATAGAGGTAGTACCACCAGTCTTTCTTATTTGACAAGATGTTATTACAGCCCAAATTAGCAGTTACCTTTAAAGTAAGTAACAAAACAAATGATAAAATTGGTCTTTAACTGTGCTGTTAGATAAAATCATATAAAAATATACACCATTTTTTCTGCATGGGGTGTCAAGAAATGGAGGGAAGTAGAGAAAGACATATGTGAAACTGTAAGGTAATTTTGTTTCATGAAAATCTAAGTATCAGTAAAACAATCTGAACTCTTCTTTCTGTTCAGGCTATCAAGTATGAATGCTGAATGTAATGTTTAAGGGTGCAGGGCTTGGATACTTTAGGATCCTAGGAAACCCTAAACTTTTCTGTACCTCCATTTACTTTTATCTGTGAAGTGAGGATAATAATGTGGTTATTTTTGCAGTAGTGTTGTACATTGACTCATTTGCTTAGTGCCTGAGACATGGTGAACAGTCCTTCTTGTTAACTGTTACAATTAGAAATTAGAGTTACAAAAGTATGTGATTTAAGAAAGAGATAACTATTGCCATTATAGGAAAAAGTGTAGAGGTTGTCATGTAATCACTTTAATCTTTTTTTTTTTTATAAGTTTCAAGATTTCATATTAAATGCTCACGGAAAGAACTCTACGTGTAATTAGGATTTGTAAGGTCGTGCAGCACCCCCATCTCTGGTTCTAGAGATCAAACCCAGGGCCTTGTGGATCCTATGTACATATTCTACAACTGAGCTGTATATTCCCAGCCAGATCATACAACTCTTAAAAAGGGAGATGTGTAACAGATATAGTATAGAAACTATGTTATCCATTTTTGCTTATTGGAAAAGTTCTTTATGATCAGGTAAGTTATTTATTTGAAATGGTAGTAGTAATTTAAAGGGTTGATTTTCATGTTGACAATATTTATTGGTTTTTACTTAAAAATATAAATTAAATTTTATATTGTCCTTTTTTGTACTGTATTTTAGAGATTGATACTATAACTGCAAATAATTATTCAGTTTTAAATTTTAATAGTTAATTATGTCTTTTTAACTTTGGAAAGTTTAGAATATCTTTATCACCCTGGAGCTGAAAAGTACTTTAAGAGAAATTACCTGTCTACCCTCTTGCTCTTAGGCAAGGCTATCCTAAAGCATCATAGAAAGCTTTGGTAATTATCTGTGTGACATTTTTCAATCTAGAGGTGATCCCACAAATTGCCCTGAAGCAAGCTTAATGCTCTAAAAAATATTAAGTATTTAATTATACTGGAAGCTATGAAGTTGGGTAATCAACATGAGGACCCGGTTATCTCCTTATCCTTACCTTTCATACTCTTTTAGTTACCTGTAGGAGGATGATAACTTTTTAAAGAAACAACTAATTCACTTGATTCAAAAACAAATATTTGTGAAAGCTGCATTTTCTGTTGCCAGAATCTAGATTTCTTTTAAAGACATTCTAACAAGAATGTTTTACCTGTATCCTTTAGATAATTTTGGATTTGGCCATCTGTAAAAAGAGCTACCTGGAGAAGATGCAGTTTCTATGTGACCACCTTATGTCCTTTAGAAACCACCATGTTCAAATCTGAGCATTATATTCATTACATTGAATGTGATCATGTGATGGAATGCAAAGATGCTATTCACATAAAAGTGAAAATATGCTACTGTAACAGAAAAGCTAAGCATTCAGTAGATTTTATGGCAGTCCTGTGCAACCTGTAATTGGGTGTTTCACCTCTTCTCTGATTCTTCATACAAACTGAATGTCCTTTGTTCTTTCTGTAGTGATGGCAACGATGATGCTTGAATTTTGAAGCCATATGTATCAGTGTTAACTCTAGATTGTCTGCGGTATTGTAGTGACATTGAAAAATCTCATCCACCTAATAATTTTAAATGATACAGTATGTCTCAGAAAATAGATGACCAAACTTTTCTGTCCTTAATATTATTTGTAACATCAAATCTACAGTGACACTGAAAGAATGTCATGAACTGAAAAGTTTTTTAATAGTGTATGAGGGTGGTGATTTATGGTTGTATAAAATATAAAAATCTACTCCTGCATCCTAATATGTATTGGTTAAGAAATTTCAAAAACCAGTGGATAGTGTTTTACATTTGACAGTTGTCCAGAGTCTATGTAATATAAACACTACCACTGGAGGAAAATATGATTCTTGTTTTGCCTAATATGCAGGCTAGTGAATTAGGGTTCTCTTCAGAAGGGGCTGAAACAGCCTGCTGCAGTGGTAGAGCTGGAGCATGGAGCAGCCTGCTGCAGTGTAGAGCTGGAGCAGCCTGCTGTGGTGGTAGAGCTGGAGCATGGAGCAGCCTGCTGCAGTGTAGAGCTGGAGCAGCCTGCTGTGGTGATAGAGCTGGAACATCCTGCTGTGGTGGTAGAGCTGGAGCAGCCTGCTGCGGTGGTAGAGCTGGAGCACGGAGCAGCCTGCTGCAGTGTAGAGCTGGAGCAGCCTGCTGTGGTGGTAGAGCAGGAGCATGGAGCAGCCTGCTGCAGTGTAGAGCTGGAGCAGCCTGCTGCAGCTGGAGCATGGAGCAGCCTGCTGCAGTGGTGGTAGAGCTAAAGCATCCTGCTGCGGTGGTAGAGCTGGAGCAGCCTGCTGCGGTGGCAGGGCTGGAGTGGTCTCTTGCATTCATAGGGCTGGAGTCACAACAAGATGAGAAGAAACAGATGAAGCTAAATGCGGAGAAGCATGGCTAGAAGGAAGGATAGCCACAGTCTTCTGAACTGATTGAGAGTTTTAAAGCAGAGTAGACTAAAGCTGAAGTGGTTAATGTTTGAGGGGAAAGACGGACTCCACTTTCCCTAGCTTCATGAAGAGCAGTTTCCACGTGTTCCCATGCTATTTAATAGTTTCTTTCTTGGGAAAAGATGGAACATATTTTTTCTATATCTTTTAATAATTTCCTCACGTCTTTCCTCGGTACCATATACTAAGCTCATTTCAACAGCAAGTTAAGTAATTTGGAAAAATCAGACTGGTCCAATGTCAGAGATTGACCCATATTGTTGAGTTAGCAAAGATAGAAAATTTTTTTGAACTGAATACACTCTCTTCTGCATTGGAAATCCATATGCTGTTCCCTCTACCGTGAACATCTGACAGGAAATTTACCGGTGGATCCGATCCAAATCCACGTATGGGCACCAGATGTGGGGGTCTGGGGAAGAGGACGCAGCCAGAACCCTTGTGGTGAACTCCAATCCTCTAATAGTCCGGCAGTTAAATGATTAATAAGCAACAAACAACAAAGCCAGAACCTTGAGAAAAAAGGCTGAGCCCAGGCTTGCCTCTTGTACTCTGAGCATTGGCAGCGAAGGCCAAATACTGCAGCAACAGAAGCAGGAGCAGAAGAACCTTAACCTGAGCTCGCCTGCACCTTTATTTGCTAACAAGCCTTCAACCCATAATCCTAACATGCATAAGACAGGGCAGTCACACAACAGTCCCTGTAGTTGAAGATTACATAGGGCAAGGCAGACATCCTTAAATCCCAGTAAGTCCCAGTAACTCTTAAGGCCAGTAATCTTTGTGCAGTAATCCTTGTAGTTTAAGATCACACAGGGTGAGGCAGATGTTTGCAGTAATCCCAGTAGTTGATCCTGCAAGACAGGACAAACATCCTCAAGTCCAAGTAAGTAAATCCCAGTAAGTGTTAAATTCAAGTAAGTTGTCTGTGGTTCTTGACAGTCTTGTACTATTTTTTGCCTTTTGTGGTATTAATGGAGCACTTTGTATGATTTTGTATTGTTTCTTTTCTTGGAATATCCATTACTTTTTAAAAAATTGTGTTTTAGTGGTTGTCTCAATGTTTGCAGAAAGTTCACTAAACTGTATTACTTTATATAACACTATAACACTTCACAGGTAGTATAAATACTTTAGAAAACAAAATAATCCTATTTCCTCTCTCACATTCTATATATCATTAGTGTAATTCATTTCACTTAAATATAATTATACATCAGGCTGGAGATTTAGCTCAGTGGTTTCGGTGCCTGCCTTGCAAGCACAAGGGCCCAGGTTTGATCCCTGGTACCACATACAACAATGTCGGTGTGGTGACTCATATATATATATGAGGTGTGTGTGTGTGTGTGTGTGTGTGTGTGTGTGTGTGTATGTATATATGTATATATATTTATATGTATATATAAATATAAAACTAAACATTATTGTATATACACATATGATATAGACATAAGTACACATAATAAAATACTGTATTGCTATTATTTTGAATAAATTATTGTCTGTCAGATTAATTAAGAATAAGACAAATAATTGTACTTACATTTCTTTCTTTTCTGGTGCTCTTCCTTTCCTTATTATATACATTGAATTTCTGACAGGTGTATGATTTTCTATCTGAAGAACTTATTTCTTGTAAGGCAAATCTTTTGGCAAATGTTTCCTCAGATTTGGTTTTTCTGAGGAAGTCTTTATTTCTTCTTCACTTTTAAAGGATAATCTTCCATGGCACACAATTTGGCTCTTTTTCTTTCTCCATTTGAAATATTTCACTTCACCATCTTGAGAAGTTAGATATAAATTGCATTGTTTGTTTATAAGTAAGGTAATAAAGTGGCTCCTCCCACTCTGTCCTGGGCCTCTCTCAGGATTCACTCCTCCCTCTCTCCCTCCCTGCCACCTCCTCTCCTACCCCTGGGGATCAAACCCAGGGCCTTGCATATGCTGAGTATGTCCTCTGCCACTAAGCCATATCCCCAACCCCTATCTCTGATTTTCTGTAGTTTGAAAATAATATGCCTCACTGTAGATTTTTTGTCTTTTATCTTTACATGTTTTCCATCCTTCCTGGATGTATGGCTTGGTGTGTGATATTAATTGGGGGAAGAGTCAATCAGAATTTTTTCAAGTATTCTCCTTTTACTTCTGGCATTTCTAAGCTAGTTTATTCGGTTTCTTTTTTAAAAAAGATTTTGTGTCTGCTTTGAGTTTTGCTACTTTTCATTATGATATCCCCAAACTCAGAAGTGTTTTATTTACCTATGACCAGTCTATTAATAATTCTGTCAAAAACATTCTTGATTTCTTTAATAGAAATGCTCTTACTACCAAAGAAATGGAACTCATCATTTCTCACTGGTTCTCAGAATTTCCGTTGGTTCCCAGGGCTTACCATTCCATTCCTTTCTTGAGCATTCTCTACTTTATCCATTTGGATCATTATCATGTAATGATAGTTGTTTTTATTCTTGTTCTGAGAATTCTAATATCCTTCCATATCTGATTCTGATACTTTACCCCTTCAGACTGTGTTTTTTGCCTCTTAGTATGCTTGCAATTTTTTCTTGGGAGGCAAGAATGATGTACTACTGAAGAGGAACTACTGTGAGTGAGCTTTGAGTAATGTGGTATTAAGATGTGGCAGAGGCTGAAATACTCTGTGTTCCTATGGTTAGGTCTTAGTCTTTTAGTCTTTTAGTGAAACAGTGCCTCTGAACTGTGAACTTCACAGGGGTTTCTCAGAATTTATTTTTCCGTAGGTGATTCAAGATTTTTTTGAAAAAGCAGGAATTTAGTTTTCCCTTCTTCCCTAGATCACTTAGACTCAGATAAAACCCAAACAGTTTAGGCTCTAGTTAGTGTTTGAGAAGAAAAGAGTGCTACTATGATGTACTTCTTTGTGATGTCTTTCCCCCTTCTGCTTGAAGCACAAAGCGGTTTTTCTCTTGTAGTTACTGGGAGACTAGACATAAAACTTAAAACCAGAGGTTTCTCCCATGACTGGGTCTCTCTGGAGTTTTCTCTCTGATTTGTCCATACCTAGGCTCAAGCAGTTCCTCAATTATTTGATAATATTTAAATGAAACAAGACTGAAATACCTAGAAGCCACACCTGGCTTGTTTGAGTCCTGGGCCTTGATAGATGGCAATACTGTCGATTGAAATTAAAAAAACAAAAAACTAAGGGAAGAAACAGTTATGAGATGGAGATGAGGTTAGTTTGGTTGTTTTGTTTGTGACACAGTGAGACTGGACAGTGGGCATTTGTCTGCTTACATCTGGAACTCAGAGTGGGTCTGTCCATCTATGAAGAGTTAGGAGTCAATACACACAATAGAGCCCTGAACCTGAAAGAAGTAATGACTTTGGCACTGTACTCAGGGACTTTACACAGAGCTATAACCCTAACCTTTAAAAAAAAATCTTTTAGAGTCTTTATTTAGGATCTCACTAAGTTGCTTAGTTGCCTTGGCTGGAATTCAAACTTGTGATTCTGCTGTGTCAGCCTTCCAAAAAAATGCTGGGGTCACAGGTGTGTACCACCATACCTCACACTCTTTTTTTCTTTTAAACTAAAAGACAATTATATTTCTCTTAATATATCTAACAGAAACTTTTCTTTTCTTTTCTTTTTTGCAACAGCAGGGATCTGACTCAGGACTTTGCACCTTCCTGAGCTAAATTTCTGATTCAGAAACTACTTTTCAAGGGCAGTTGGTATAAACTGTTGGTTTTGTAGTACTTTACATTAGGGTCACTGCTCCTCCCCTTAATTTGGATAATACATAATCCTCTTAGACATTTGATTTAAACATTATAACTTATACTTTTAGATACATCTGGAGTTTTCCTCTGAGAAGGTTGAGAATTTTGATTTGGCATTGTTTTAGAGGAAAGTTAGATTAACTTTCTAAGTGCTAAAGTCAACATAATAATTGTATCAATATTGATGAATACATATTTAAACAGATTTTAAAATGTTGATTCTATTTACATTTGAGCTACCAAACTCTTCCATCCAACCATCTCAGTTGGTTATTTTAGCTGATATGTTTTCTAATTAAGTATTTGTGGTTGAGCGAGCTGCCTGTGCCATGTCTACTTTAGCATTTAATTGCTCTATGAATTCCAAATTAAATTCTGTAGTATTCCATTTTGGTCTGCTGATGAAGCAAAGATCTTTTCAGCATTGCGTGAGAAATACTGTGCTGTGACAGTTTGAATGACTGGCATTATGATTTTTAAAATTTTGAATTGTTTGAATTCCAGATTGGCTTTTGAAAGAATGAGAAGTCAATTTGAAAGCTAAACAATTCGAATAAAAAGTTTCAAGAAACAGTGTCCTTTTAGTTACTGTATAAGGCAGTCAAGTGAAACTATGGCACATGTGCCACAGTGGGCTGTTTCTATCATGAAATTCTCTAAAAGGTTTGACATCACTGATATAAGGTATCCTTGCATTGGGGTAACAGGTTGGACTAAAAAACTTCTATGCTGTCTTCAAACTTCACATTATCTCATTTGACAATTTTGTTTCTTGAGTCAGTAGAAAAAATATGTGTTTCTAAAAATAATTGGATGGTTATACTTTACTCTGAAATCATTAGTCATAGGACACAAGGTAAAATCTGATAACTCAGACTTTGTTGCAAACATTGTCCTAGTCATATATATTTTTTTAAATTCAAATCTTTATTGGTACATTATATATACATGTCATGATCACATTCAACACTGAGAATTTGTATCAGGATATGACACTACTTAGTTCTCATTTTTTTCCCATTCCCCTACCCACCCTACAACCCCCATATACATAAGTTTGTTTCCTATTTTTTTTTAACTACCATCACATTATTTTTTCCCCTCTAGTCATATATTCTTAAAATACTTTCAGAATTTTAGATTCCTGTCTCTCTGTTTCTTGGTGCTTTGATTCATTAGTCCTAGAACAGAATTTAAGAGTTCTTTTGAGAACTGTTTAAGAGAAAGGAATAGAATCAGCTATGACATTAGGAGACTCCGGAGTTGTATGTGACACATAGTAGTTACTTATTAGATACTTTAAGTAATGTTAAACCATAGTTTCTAAACAGACAAAATAGCAAAACCTGATATGGTTGTGTTGATAATACAAGTCCTTGTCTAGAAGATTCCAGTTAAAGCTCTTAAGTCTGAAGAATTATTAAACTGACTTTGCTATGAATGCTGTTTATCAAAATACTCAATTTTGTTCTTGTAAAATTCAGATGACAAATTTTCTTTGTACTCTTGGCAATGAAAGCCTAGGTATGAATAACCTCTGTTAGGAAAGTAGCTAATAAATATAGGTAAAATATTTTTAAAAATCTTTTAAAATGTACTCCTGACATTGCACTGATAGAATCTAAAATGTTTTTATAAAACCATAATAGTATTAATTGAAAGTAAATAATCTGGAAGATACAAGTTTATCATAGTTTTCCCATTGAATCCATGATTTACTGCTTTTACCTTTATGCAAAGATGCAGAAGTTTCTAGCACTTCCATTCATTCAAGGTGAAGGTTTAGTAAGATCCTTTGTTGTGTACAGCTGAGACCTGAGTTGTCTAACCAGTATAAGGATTAAATTTCAGCACTTGAGTACTTGTTTTTTTATTATACTGTGTGACTAAATGAGAAGTATGCATAAAACACTAATGTTGTATTACAAAGGGCAGAATTATTCCATAAAAAGAACTTGTGCTATTATTTGAATTGTAAACTAAAGTAAGAACTTTATTCTGAAATATCATTTTTACTTGGAATAATGGCTAAGAGAAAAACTGTGGTTATTCAGCCTTAGATATTTGACAGATTATTTCAAAATTGAACAAAGTCAATTTGCCACTTAAAAGTAAACAATTGAATATGTGTTATCTACGATAATATTCAGAGTTTCAGAGGAAAAATGAGATCCTGAAAATCTTGTACTTTTTACTTTTAGTTTAATAGTGCATATATCTCTGTAGTATGATGCTTTCAATTCTTTTGGGAAGATCCCAAGAAGGAGAATAGCTACTTAAAGATTTTTCTGATGAAAGAGGTGGTAGTAAGAAAAATTGTGATTTTTTTTTTCAATTTTTATCTCTTATGAGTGCATACTTACAGTACATAATGATCACATTTATTGTTGGGAACTGGTTCATTTACACAACACATTACAATTGTTCTTTCATCCCCTTCTGCCTCCCTTTAGTTTCCCTGAATTTCTTGGTTTTCCTTCCCTTTGCAAAAAATCTATCTTCCTCCTTCCTATTATCTTTTATTTTATTCTTTATAATGTGGGGTTCTTCTTTTAGCTTATGTGTCTGATTCATTTCACTTAGCCTTTTGGTTACAAGGTGTATCCATTTCCTTACAGATGATTCAAGTTCATGGTTCTTTATGGCAGAGTGGTAGTACCTCATTGTATATAAATACAACATTTTTGGGATGGGGATTTAGCTCAGTGGTTCTGGTGTCTCCCTCGCAAGTGCAAGAAGGTCCCAAGTTCGATCCCTGTACCACATACCACAGTGCCAGGCATGATGCCTCATGTCTGTAATCCTGGCACTTGGGAGACAGAGGCAGGAGGATTGCTGTGAATTCAAGGCTGGCCTGGCTACATAGAGAGCTCAGCGCCTGGTTACATAGTGAACTAGTGGAACTACAAAGAGAACCTATCTCAAAACAAACAAACACACAGACAAACAAACAAAACACATTTTCGTCATCCATTCATCTATTGATGGACATATGGGCTATTCCAAGATTTAGCTAGTATGAATTGTACTGCTGTAAACATGGGTATACATGTATCACTGTATACCCATCTGTAGGTTAAATTCTTGCCCCAAATTTGGAAAGATTTCTGTTGTTATTTCGGAAAGCAGATTTTTAAATGCAATTTGTACTGTCTTGTTTTTTCACTAATTTCACTTACTTTAACTGTTTGGGGAAGATATCTATAAGGGAATAGCTGAGTCAAATGGAATTTCTAGTTTTAGGTTTTTGAGGCCTTACCATATTGATTTCCATAATGATTGTACTAAACATTTTCATCACAATGTAGAAGGGTTCATTTTATCTCACGGCCTTACCAGCATTTTTTTATTTGATTTCTTGATGATAGCCATTTGTTCTAGAGTAAAATGGACTCACAGTGTTGTTTTCATTTGCATTTTTCTAAAGATTAATGATTTTGAACATTTATCATACGTTTATTTGGCATTTATACTTCTGTCCATTTCAGTAGCCTGTTTTCTGATTTGGTTTTATATTTTGGTGGAGAAGTCTAATGTTTTGAGTTTTGTTTTTATATTCCAGACATTAATCCTCTGTGAAGAAGAGTTGACAAAAATTTTTCCAGTGGAAATTTCTTATTTCTCCATCAATTTTGAAAGATTGTTTTACAGGATATACCAGTCTTGGTTAGCAGTTTTTATTTTTAGTATGTGAAACACTTAATCCAATCTTTTGACCTTTGAGGTTTGTGTTGAGCAGTTGGCTGTAATGCTAATGGGTTTACCTTTCTAGGTGATTCATTGCTTTTCTCTACCAGCTTTTAAGATTCAGTCCTTGTGTTAAACTTCTGGGATTTTGTTTGTGATATGTCATGAAGAGTTTTTTTTTAGTCTTGGCTGTTCAAAGTTTTATTTGTCTTAATCATCTGTAGGTTAAATTCTTGCCCCAAATTTGGAAAGATTTCTGTTGTTATTTCGGAAAGCAGATTTTTAAATGCAATTTGTACTGTCTTGTTTTTTCACTAATTTCACTTACTTTTAGACTAGTCTTCTTGATGGCATCTAGCAGCTGTTGGAACCATTTTTCATGTTCTCTGGTTTTTCAGATGTCTGAATAACTGGTCTCGAGCAACAACCCTGTCTTCTAGTTCAGGCACTGTCCATATATTGGTTTCTTCTGCTACTTATACTTTAAAATAGAATTTTTAATGTCTTGGTTTTCTGTTTGGCATCTTTTCATGGAATCTAATTCTTTGCTGAATTGGTCATATTTTAAACTTACCTTTTTTTATTTGAATATTTTAGATATACATAGTAATCATGTTCATCATACAGAATTTGTGCCTGCACATAATATATCTTGATCCTTCCTTTTTTCCCTGAACTATCTCCTTTCCTTTCATTTCCCTTCCTTTTTGATTCCTTATTTATGAAAGCTTTATTTTCATCTTTCCTTCTATTCTTTTTCTTCCTTTCTTTTCCTCCTCTCCTCTCATTTGTTTTCCTCATTTGAATATTTTCTTCTCATTTCCCAGTATCTGTTATACATATTAGTCCTTGTACTTTTGATTTCTTACACCACAGAAACAATATGATATTTAAACATACTTCATTTTTTGATGCTATTGTGCTCATATATATTTGTGTCAGTTTGTTAAGCTAAGCCAGCTTTTTATTCATGTCTTCTCTATAGTCATTTTAAAATTGATTATATTGATATATTTTGTATATACCTTATGATCATTTTCAACATTGACCATTTGTATCAGTACATGACACATCTTAATTCTAATTTTTTTCCCATTCCTGTGCTCTCTCTACAACCCCCAGGACTATATACAAAAGCTTTGTTTCCTTTATTTTAACCATGAATTTTTTTTTCCTCTTCCTTACTTACCTCTATCCCCTGTATAGTCATTTTTTGTTTTGTTTAAGTCAAATAGCTGTTTTGTTACATCTTTAGCTCACTTACTCTGACCTTTTTTTTTTTATATATCTTCTGTTATCATTTCAAAAAATTCAGCTGTGAGCCTTTTGATTTCCTCCTTCTTGTTGTTCCATAGATTAGCCTTGGGAGAATTAGAAGCTTTTGGAGGTATTTTGTTGCCTGTCTTCTCATCATTCTATTGTTTTTGTTTATTTGCTCATTTTGTGCTCAGATTTGTGAGTTGATTATAGTGTAAATCTTTCTTGGTAGTATGGAGACCTCTTTGTGTTTGATTTTCAATGATACACTCTGAGTGTAGCTAATTATCCATATGTCCCATGTCTAGTTATTTCAGAGAAGGAGCTGTAGTTTTTTTATCCAGCGTCCAGTTTTCCAGTGCTGAAGTATTTTTGATGAGAAAAAAAAAAAAAGGTCTAGATATTGGCATACAGAGAAGACCGATTAATAGCCACAATTATAACATCTAGGCAGTAGTAATAAACTCAGCAATAGAAATAGTGTCAAAGACAAATTGGATATTGACATACCTTAAGAAATAGTAATGTATCACCCTGCAGCATAAAAAGAGATCTGCAATGATAGTATAAATACTGGAATAACCAACCAGATATTAACATAGAGTTAAGCATCTACTGTATGGAACAATTATACCTCCACTAATTATAGAACTGTATTCAATAATAAGAGGTTAGTGTTAATTATTCAGAGACTTATAAAGCTTCATTGTTATCCAGTAAGGGCAAAGGGGGTGAGAAATTGGAGGATGTAAAAGGTAGAATTTGAAAAATTCATCAGTGGGAGATGAGAAGGAGAGAAAAGTGACATAAAGAATCCTATTGAGGAATAAAAGGAAATTCATATTATTAAGTAATAGTCAAAAAGAAAAAAAAGAAAAGAAGAAAGGAAAAAAATCCTAGTAACATAAAGAAGAAAAAAAAAATTCAGGCATGTTGGCACACACTTGCAATCCCAGGTGTGCTGAGGCAGAAAAATTGCTGCAAGTTTGGCCTGAACTACATAGCATCATCCTGTTTCCAAAAAAAGGAAAGAAGAAAGAAAAAGGATATTAAAAAAGAGGAAAAAAAATAAGAGAAAAAACCCAAAACTAATGAAAGAAAAGGAAAAAAAATTAAGTTAAAAAAATTTTTTTAACCTGTTTGAATGAATGGTTTATTTCTAGGTTCTGCAGTTTTGGAATCCAGAAAGTCACAATTTTCTTCACATAGTTATACAGGCTGTGGATTTGTATTTCCCCCATTTTATTTCAGAGACCTTCACTCTATACACCCCATACTGTGATAACCATCCATGCCAAGGGATGTCCTCATGTTGGCAGATGAGAAAGAATCGGGCTAAATGTAGGCAGTGAGACAGGTCTTCAGCCAGACTTCTAGACTTAATACCTGCATTTTAGGTCCAGCTGCCTTTGAACTCACCATTGGCCAGGCCTGGTTTATCATCCAGAGGCCCAAATACATATCCTTCCCAGCCCTACTTTAAATCTGTCAGGGGTTTGGTGTCTAACTTGTAGCCTCTGTGCTGCTATCTTCTATGGATGATGTTGAGTCAGTCACTTTGGGAGAATAACCCTGGGAACCCTGAAGTGAAGTTATTTTGTGGCTCAGTCTGAGATAATCAGTTCCTTCCCGAAATGGCATCTGATTAAATTTTCTGGCAGTATAGTGGACACTGCATTGGATTTCTTCTTCAATTTTAACCTGCTGTGGGGAAGAATCCACTTTTGGAGTCACACTGTTGTGTATTTCACAGTATCTGTGAGCTTTACTTGGTGCTCATCCTGCTGGCCTTGTCTGTTGTTTCTCCCCGGAGCTGATGACTCTTTGGGCTTACTTTTTCTCTTGGGGTGTTGACCTTGTCCCTGATGAGGTCAGTCAGTTGGTCTGTGCTTTTGCTGCCCTGTGCCAAGGGGAAACAAAGCACAATGTGGCCTCTCAGTTAGCAGGTGGACAAGGAGTGGAAATAGAGTTGGTTGGGGCCAGGTTCTCTCAGTATGGCATTTGTTTGTCTAACTAGGTCTATAAAATGTTATGGAGGTTACTGAAAAATGAAATGTGTTAACATCTGCATAATTCAGAGAATCACTATTTTACAACTCAGCAAAGTATAAATACTTTGTCTAACAACAAAGTATAAATGTTATAAAATTATGCATGAATAAAAGATTCCTTCACTATGCATGATAGAACAATGAATGTTCATGGCCAATTATGAATGATTTTTATTTCATTTTATTCCTAGTATTTAACTTATTGGTTTACTTCTTTTTAAAATTAAAATATGTAATCCTGAATAAATTTGTATTTTATTCGAGTTCAGGGACTTTGTTAATTTTCTGTGTATCCTTTCAGTTTTATATATGTACTATGAAAGTAGCATACAAGCATTTTCTTTTAGGGTCAAGAGCAATACAAGAATGGTCCTGTTTACTCTATTTAATAATTATCAGTATTGAAAGTCTTAGCATACCACCAAGAAAAAAGAAAAAAACTAAGCATTAGAAAAAAGAG
Source organism: Petromus typicus (assembly GCA_004026965.1). Taxonomy (NCBI): domain Eukaryota; kingdom Metazoa; phylum Chordata; class Mammalia; order Rodentia; family Petromuridae; genus Petromus; species Petromus typicus. The sequence goes on along the minus strand of PVIR01000629.1, from coordinate 144,099 downwards.
ATGAATATATATTTACAAATGCAATTGACTTTCTAAAAAATACATTTTAAAAGACAGATATGACATACAAAAAATAAAATACAAAGGAATAAATCTAAGAAAATGTGCATGTCATATACTGATACAAATTGTCAATGCTGAGTATGATCTTATATATATATATATATTTATATATATATATATATATATATATACACTGTACCTATTTCACAATAAAAAAAAAGTCATAGAGCTTGCATCTTGAACATATAGAAACTTTGTCAAGTCAACAAGTAAACAACAGATAGTCCATGGGAAGGTAGAAAACACACTTGAATAGACATTTTACAGCACATAAACAAACAGAAAAGAAGATGTGTACATGATGAGTGGAGAAAGTGGTAAGGCTTTGAAATATACTGAAGGCCTTAATAGGTAGGTAGGGAAATTCTTTTAGAAGATGGAGACACAATTTTTATACACATTTATCTGTAGATTTATGTAATTCCAATAATAATCCTAATTGGATTTTTTATGGAATGTGAATTTTACACTATGTGAAATAAGCCAAACACAAAAAGAACAAATACATGATTCCATTTATATGAAGAATATGTAAATTTATAGATACCAAAAGAATAAATGTTATCACAGGAAGGGAGAATTGGGATTTATTGTTTAGTGAGTAGAGAGTGTTTCTGCTTGGGATTATGAAAAGTTCTGAAAATAGTATTGTGAATGTGTTTCAGACTTTGTCACAATTTCATTCCTTTGTAATAACAAAATATATTCCATTGTATGTATGTACCACATTAATCCATTCATTGGCAATATTTTCTTTAGGGGTGCAAACATAGATTTTGGAAAAGGAAAGGGAAGAATTAGCCAAAATTCTGGAGGAAGGAATGGGAGGGGTGTAAAGGGAATATGCTGCATTTTAAGAAAATAGTATTACTCGATTTTTTATACTGGGTAGTAAATAGAGGATGTTCATTTTATTAATAAAGTGGTATTTCTATTTCAAACTTTTAATATACATGGGGCATTCATAATATTTTAAAAGTTCAGTTGGTAGTGCTGTAAATTGAATGTCTTGTCTTGTGAATGTCACTGTCTTGTGAGAAACCCTATGGATGAAATGTTAGCACGTGACAGAATCTTTGAGAACATTCTATATATTAGAGCTCTGAGAAATCACAAATTTTAAGTAAGTTTCTGATGCTCCTCTGTCCCTGATCCACTTATGTGGGAGAAAGAATTAAATTTCTAATGTATGTTTTATGATATTTTAATAGAGAAATCCATTTTTTTTTTGAAACAGAGTCATGCTTTTGTAGTTCAGGCTGGCCCTGAGCTCACTGTGTAGCCCACTCTAACTTGAATAACTTGGACAAGAAATATCCTCTCTACGTTCCTAGTGAACTAAAGAGTTCTCCATTTAGCTGCATCACTTTGTTCCATTATGTTATATACCATGTTATTAGCTTTATGTAGAAAAAAGCAGCAAAATTAACAACACACATTTAGTCAAAATCCATATTGTTTAGGATATGTATTTAAAAAGTCCTGCACTCATTAGAATGTATTATTTATCTTAGATTATTCCTGGTTAGAAAAAAATACTGTACTATCTTTTGTCTTTTATGGTCATGTACAGTAAAAAGCATTCATCTATTATTTTTATGGTTACCACTTGAATCACAAAGAGAATACAGTGAGGTGAAGTTTGATTTCAGGTATATAGCAGGAAAGTGGAGAGCAGTGCATGAATTTTAATAATACAACTACCTCATTTTGGAGTAAACATTTTACATGGATTTGAGAATTTTTTTCATTTCATGACCTGTGATCCTGGTTGGACTGTTTATAATATTAGAGTAATAACCCAGGTTAAATGATCTCTGAAAATTAATAACCACCCACTTTATGCTGAATACCAAGTATTTCATATATTATTACATGAATTTCTCAAGGACATGTTTCCAAGATAGGAATTGGTTGATCAAAAGATATGCATTATTAAACTTTACAGTGTAATGTCAAATTGTTCTCCAGAGTCCTATATCAATTGAGACCATCCAGCAAAATAAGAGTTTGTATTGTGCATTCTAATCAATACTTAGTATTGTTCAGCTTTTAAAAATATATGCCTATTTGAGAGTGTGAAACTGAGGTTTAGGTACACAAAGAAACCTGTCAAAATAAGTGCTGGTATAACATTCTAATCTAGGTTTGTTTGATTCCAGCTATAATAATTACAATAGTAGTCATGAAAAATTACAGTGAAGCTTTCATGTTAAAATAATTTCTTATAAGTGCTTCCTAAAACTAGTAGTGGTAAAAGAGTGTGTGTGACAGGTAATGACAGTGGTACGTTCTAGTAGGAATCACCAAATTCCTGGCTCCATCTGTAGTTCTACTAATTTAGGATATATAGGAGTAAGATCAAGGTATACTTGTTGTTTAACAGGGTATTTCAATTTGATGTATTTTTAGTTTTTAAATAGACACAAAAGCTTAATAATCTCTGGGTAAATGATACAGCTAATTGTGCTTAGAATTTGGTAGATTTTATTTCTTATTGTTTGTGTAACTTACCAAATATTTAAAACCTCCTTTTTGTCATAATATGAATTAAACAGGAAAGCTTTTCTAAATATTTTTGTTATAAATTGAAATTAACAAAATGTTGACTATAAAAAATTAAATTTTAGCAGGAACCATCCTTCCACTGAACTTTCTAATTTATGCTCATTTCCAAGTTATCTTAATTTTTATAGTTTGATTATTTTGTTATAAAATTAATTATATTAAAGGATCAGTGTCATACTTTGTGAAACAGATTTAATCAAACTGAAAATAATATGTGACAGTTTCTATGTCATGCTTTCAAAACAGGTTTTAAATCCTATATTATATGTCGATGTTGTTAGGTATTCTCAGAGTACAATAAGAGATTATTGTTCATATCAGTGTAATAAATTGATACTCCCTGATTGTACTTTTTCATTTTGTACATTTTCAGAACCTTGTACCTTAATCTTATTCTTTGATTGACAGTAGCGACCAGGGAAAGAACACTTGTATTGTTTGGGATAGTCACATCTGTTCAACTTGATTCAGTTGAAGGTATTTGCATATTCTTAAGTATTTCTTCTGAGAGGGCTTAAATCCTTCTCAAGTGCTTGATGCATTTCTGAAATTCATTCATAAGGTATCTACATGCACTAATAGTTCTGTATAATATTGCTATACACAATCTGACTGATAAGACCACATTTTAAACCAGGTGTGCTTTAAGGATGCTACATTTATACTTAATCTTACTGGGCAGAAATGTCAGGTTTTTAAAGAAGTCTTTTAATGTTTATATCAAATTAGTACATCCTTATTTTAGACAAATATGTCAAAGGACAAATAAAAATTTATTAGATAGTATTTCAAATGTATTAATGGCAACTCTTCTTGCCTTTGTTGGGAAAATGAGAATTTAATAAAAAATAATAGCAGAACTTGAGTGAATGTTTAAGGTCTTCCTTATTTTATAGGAAAGGTTATTGAGGATTGAGTTTCCTGACTTGTTCAAGGTCACACACTGGAAATAAATCCTTAAATGTTGCCCTTAAATCCCAGATCAGTTGATTTCAGGAATAATGACATATGACTCTGATTTACATTATTATAAATTACCCTATATCTAAAAATTTCCCCTTGGCATTAGAACATAGTCAGGGATTATGTCTTATTATCCTCTCTCCAGAATTTACAATGTTTTACCTTTAATTAAGACCAGTCATTAATTTGCTGTCCTCTTATTTGTCTCTTAGGCTATTATTCTGTAAAGGAACATTTGAAAATGAAATGTTATAGACTTTGCTAATAAACAAGTTTTATTTTGTATTCTGTTTCTGATGAATTGGATATTCTGAGAAGAAATTTTGAGATTTTGCTGTCATCAGTGCTTCTGTGGTCGTAGGTCAGACTGACTGCTTCTTTCTCTCTGTGTATGTGATGGAATGGAGAAGAAATTATGACCTACCATGATCAGAAAAGGCCTTGGGAAGAAATAAGGCTCAAATCACAAATAAGATGCAATTTAGATTCTGTAAACCAGGCGTGGTGGAGCACACCTGCAATCTCAGAAGTTTGGGAAGCTGAGGCAGAAGGCTTGTAGTTCAGGTCTCACCTGGACAATTTAGTGAGGCCCCTTTTCGACTTAAAAAATAGGGGATATAGTTCGATGTCACCCTGTATTTGATTCTTAGGGTTGGACTATCATGTTATATGATAGTTGTTGACTATCATATAACATACGCACAGGCGCGCGCGCGCACACACACACACACACACACACACACACACACACACACATATGCACAGGCAGATGAATTTAGGAAGAATGCCTAAGCTAGGGGTTCTATAAAAATCACAGATTTTTGCAAGGGGAAATGCCACTAGATTACATTAAATATAGTAAAAAAAAAAAAGAAAAGAAAAAAAGCCACATCTTGAGTAGTTCTTGTTGCCTTACCCTGTTCTGGATCCTGTTGTCATAATAATCCTAGAGACTAGTTTTTAATTCCTTGCTCTTCTTTCCTGGTGTATGTAAGGTTGTTTTAATCTTTATTTGTTTCTGTCTGGCTCATCCCTTCTGATTTACAGCAGTCTTGCCTAAATACAAAAAGTGTGATATACCCTCATCATATTTTAATTTTTATTATGTCATACAAATTTATTGGAGAATAGAGTTCTCCATTATTATTTGATCTTATTATTTAGCTATCAAATAACTCTAAGTAATATAATTTTCTTTTTGTTTCCCAGGAATCCCCTTCTGGTCGAAGGAAAGCTCTTGCTACAAGTTGCATCAATATGAAACAGTATGCAAGCCCTATGCCAACTCAGACTGATGTCAAGTTAAAATTCAAGCCTTTGTCTAAAAAAGTTGTATCTGCCACTCTCCAGTTTTCATTGTCTTGCATTTTCCTTAGGGAAGGAAAAGCCACGTAAGTTTCTTTTTTAAAATAAGTTGTTGCATTCACATTGTGTTTGAAAACTCCCTGGATAAATTGCTTTTAACTCAGTGGATTGGCAGTTGTTGACTATCATATAACATACCAATCATTCTTACCATTTTTGTTTCAGAGAATGAGTTCAGTGAACTCCTTGTTATTTATAGTCTCTTATGATTCCAGAGAGTGAACAATTATAGACATTCCTTAAGGACCAAATCTGTTCCTGCAGCTAAGTCATTAAATGAATTCATTAATAAGTGAAGAATTGCCTATAGTATATGCATTACAATATTTAGGATAAAGAAAATTGTTAGAAGAAACTCTGACTTAGTGACTTTGCTTTTATTTGCATTACTTACTTTTAGCACTGTAATTTGTAGCAGAATGTAAAACTATAGGACTGTATGTTACAATCAGCAAAAGTTACACACTGTACAAACAACATATACTTTAGGAAATAAAAACTGAGGCTCTATAAACAAGACGGACAGACTTGTTCCCCCCTACCCCCCCCCCAAAAAAAGACAGATTAAGTCTGAGCGGTGGATCAATCATAAGTCCAAGTAGTCATTAAACAGGTAGCTTGTTAAACGGGTAATGCCTATATGTAAAAGTGGTTACATCTGATTTCAAATTTTGACTCAGATAGTGCCTGTTTTATAGTACAGTGTCTTCACTGTAGCAGTCTGTATTCTGAAGTGTGCCAGTTCAGTTTATAAGCTGTTTCATGTAACTGAGACATGATAAAAACCCCAAATGAAGAGTTTAAGAGATGAAAGAACTTATGGAAATTTTACTAATACATATTCCTTGGCTGAGCCTTCTAAAAACTGCTTAGGAAAGTACAGCCAGATAAAGAGTTTATGGTCTTTGTTCTTTGGAAACATAACTTCTCTCAAGTGTGGAGTATCCTCCATATAGTCTCAGCATTCAAAAGACTGTGGTAGAGGATAGCTTGAACCCAGGAGTTTGAGACCAAAACTGGGCAAGTCTCAAAACACAATAAAACAATGACCAAAAAAAATCACTTTTTAAGGCCGAAGCAGACATTGCACAAACGTTTCCAGACCCATTTCTAGTCTTTTAAAAGAGTAAAACTAGAATATGGACGTAGAATAAGGAAAAAGTAACATTCACCCTGGTCATTGCATGTGATCAAGACAGGGATAAGTACATACTATCGGTGTAATGAGAAGATTAGTATGTACTTGAAGGAAAAGATGAAGGTATAAGAAAATGGAAATACTATATCTGGAATTTTCTTTTAAAGGTAAAGGGGAAAGGCAGCTATGAACATTTCAATCCAATCTGAATCATAATTCTGAACATATTTCCGTTAGTGGAATGTGGTTACTATAATTAGAGGTGTCTGCTTGACTGATAAAGCTGGATTCAGTGTATCACTCAAATGAGATGACACTTATCTACATGGCAGCAAATGCCTTGGTAGGTAACAGCAAAGAAGTCCCTTTCAGAGAAGTTGTGTTCTGAGTGAATGTGGTTAGTGAGACTATCCAGGTTGGAAACATCTTAGTCTTTCATCTCAGAACTTTAAACTGTAACTATAAATGTTGAGAAATTGAAAATAAGAACTTACCTTGAAATTTAAGCCAAGATGAAAGGAAAGGAAATGCAAGAAGAAAGAAAACAAATTAACAGAAGATCCTTTGGGGGTGGACTTCCTTCCACTAGGCAGAAGCAGTAAGTGATCAGCGCCATTCATAGTAATGAGGGTGAGAGGAAATAAAATGTCTCAATTGAATTGAAAAAGGGATACACCTCCAGGACATCCTCATGAGTGAAATAAATAAGTCATGTGTGTAAATATATCTTTTCTCTAGTATGAGAAAATGAAGTTGTAAATGAGTTCTAGAATTTATAGTAGATATTGTGAAATAGAAACTATTTAAAAGGAAATAGGGTGTAGGGGTAAATAACAAGGGGAAAAAGAATATGATGGTAATAAAAAACCAGAAAAGCCTATGTATATGAAGGGTGGGGGATGTAGGGTGGGTAAGGGAATGGGAAGAGTGAGAATTAAGTTGTGTCATATCATATACTGGTACAAATTCTCAATGCTGAAAGTGACTATAATGTGTGACTTGAACTTTAAAAAAAAAGAAAAAGGGTTATCTTAGAGTATACTAAACTCCTCCTCTAACTTCTTCCTCACTTTCTTATAGTTCCTCTAGAAAAAAATGTTTAGAATTAAAATATGATGAAATTAAAGTGAAGAATGTAAAAAGTAACCTTTTAATGTTGTATATTTGAGATTATGTTGCTAGTAACTGAACAACTTATAAGAACTCATATGAAGTTAATACAGTCATTTTTGTTTGTACATACTTTGTGTCTCTAAGTTTATTTTAAAAGGGAAAATGATTTTGTTAACTAAGCCTATGTGAGATGAGATAAAGTGTAAAGAATTTCAAAAAGTAGTTTGCAAAGTCATCCCACATTTAAAAGATAAGTAAATTTTAAAAAATATTACTTTGTAAAAATAGTTTTTTAATATGACCACCTGAATTTTGGGAGAGTATACCAAATTGAAATTTAATTTGTGTATAATGTATCAGAAATATGTTTAATTTACTGTAGTTTATTTGAAATTTAAGGTGAAATTAATCAAAACAAATGATTTTTAGATTAATGTAAACCTTATGTTTGTATTTAAAATATTTAAAGATTTTGCAAAATTTATATTTTATCTGTTGCATGATGTTTTACCTTTGATAAGCTTAGGTTATTTTTCATCCTGTATTTCCTAAAATTTCAAGACTTACTTCTTTTTTGGCTATACTAGGGCTTGAAGCTAGGACCTTCACATTGATCTACATCCTTTAGCTCTTTTTAAAATATTTTATTTTGGGACAGCAGCTCACTAAGTCACCAAATTGCTCAGGCTGGGCTTAATCTTACGATCCTCCTGCCTCAGCCTCTAATTCCCATGTGATAAGATTATAAGCATGTGCCATCATATCTGGCAAGCTTGTTTTGCCAAGAATTTTTTTCTTTCCCTTCTTTACTACCACTACCCCTTCTTTTCCCTTTGAATATTTTCTTCCTATTTCACAGTACCTATCATACATTTTAGAACTCATTTACATCTTCAGTTTCTCATACCAGAGAAATGGTACGATTTGTTTCATCTGTGTCCTATTTGTTTCACTTATGAGTATGTCCTCACGGTACATCTATTTGAGTATCAATGACTCAAATTTATCATTCTTTATGGCTGAGTAATACTCTATTTTATTTTTAAAAATGACATTTTCTTTCTCCACTTCCCATTAATGGGCATTTGAGCTGTTTCCAAGATTTACCTGTCACAAACTGAGCTGCAATAAACATGGGTGCACATATGTTCTTGTGATATGAATCTTTTAATTCTTTTGTGTACATACCTAGCAGGGAAATAGCAGGTTGAATGGGACCTCTAATCCTAATTTTTTTAGGAATCTGCACACTAGTCTCCACAGTGGTGGTACCAGTCTATACTCCTACCAGCAGTGGAGAAGGATTCTTCTTTCCCCATTTCCCCGGCAGCATTTGTTACTGGTTGATTTCATGATAGTACCCATTCCTTGTGGAGTGAGATGGAATCTCAGTGTTGCTTTCATCTGCATCTCTCTGGCAAGCTGGCAAGCTTGCTTGTTTTATAAGGTGCTTTTTTTTTTTTTTTTTGAGACAGGGTCTCGCTTTATAGTTCAGGCTGGCCCTGAGCTCAGCCTCAAACTCACATCACAGCAATCCTCCTGCCTCTGCCTCCCGAGTGCTGGGATTACAGGTGAGAGCCACCAAGCCCGGCACTGTGGTATGTGGTACTGATTGATGCTGGGCATGAGTCTCCACACGCAGTATGGTATATGGTTACTGAGGATCAAACCCGATCCCTTGCGCTTGCAAGTCAGGCGCCGGAACCACTGAGCTAAATCCCTGGCCCCTAGAAGGTGCTTTTTGAATACCGTAGTTTTTTAACTTCTGGGAGGTTATGTTTCCTTTGAAAAACTTGCATGTTTAACCAAGATTTAAATATCATTTACTGGGATTTGTCACTTTCTTTCCCTTTAATCCATAAACCCAAAAGAGTTCATGGATTTTAAATTATTTCTCTTCTAATTCCTCTTCAAAGTTCCAATACTTTAAAGTTCAGGTCTACTGTTTTATGTTTCTAGATTTTATGTTCAGAAAATCATACTTGAATTTAGAAAATTTTAGTTTTCCATAAGTCTTCTGTATAGACTTAAACTTAACTCCTTACCAGTTAACTTATAATACAGTTTACTTTTCATGTAAACATGTTATTTAAAAGTTAATGTGTATTTAAGAGTTTAACTTTCTTATGCACCTATTTTAAAGGATTTACTTACATATCTTATAGATAGAAGGAATATACTAACATGGTAGATTGAGTATCCTTTATCTAAAATGTTTAGACTCGTGGGCTTCTTTGCAATTTGGATAGCATAAAAGGAGAGGCGAGGCATGAAGAGTTTGTTCTCATAATTTTCCACCATAGCCCATGCTGTGTTTCCCAGAAACAATATGTATTTTATCTTTGCTATTACTGTTTTTCTTTTTACTTGTCCCAAGTGTGCGTTGCAGAGCCAATTTCTTCACTTTTGCTTTATTGAATATACGTTGCCACTCCTTTTTTTATAATAATGTCCAAACTTTTCCTTTTCCTTTTCCTTTGTCCTACTCTTCACTTTTGCTTTATTGAATATACGTTGCCACTCCTTTTTTTATAATAATGTCCAAACTTTTCCTTTATAAGAGTTTGAGTGGCAAATTTTTGCATAATAAATGTTTCAAGAATATAAATCAGAATTCTCATTGTAGACCTAAACTTTTAAATTTTTATTTTATTGTGAAATAGGTACATTTTGTATACATACCATAATCACACTCAACATTGTCGGTGTATGACATGACTTGATTCTCATTTTTTCCCATTCCCCTACCCACCTTACACCCCCGCCCTCTGTATACATAAGCTTTGTTTCCTTTTTTTTCATTACCATAACAATTTTTTTCTTTCCCCTCATAAAATAAAATGCTTAGGACCAGAAATACTTTAGATTTGGAGCTATTTACATATACACAATGAAATATCTTAGGGATTGAACTCATGTATCGACATAGAATTCATTTATGTTTCACACACACTTTGTAGGCCATACCTGCGAGTAATTTTACACATTGTTTTTAGTGCACCTGAATTTGGCCTGTAACTTAACATGCAAAGTCATCACGTGGAATTTAACCCTTGTGGAATATTGTTGCCACAATTTTGTATTGTATTAGGGATGGTCAAACTCTGTTTTCTTAGAGAATGACCACTTTTCAGGCTGAACATTTATGTTTTGAATCACCGATGTAGGGATGAAGACATGCAAAGTTTGGCTAGTTTGATGAGTATGAAACAAGCTGACATTGGCAATTTAGATGACTTTGAAGAAGATAATGAAGATGATGATGAGAATAGAGTGAACCAAGAGGAAAAGGCAGCAAAAATTACAGGTTGGTATTATTATAATTGAACTCAAATTTTCTTTTTTTGCAAATTTAAAAAACTCATTCTTATTTCTTAGGAAAAAACAATCCCACCAAGGTATTTTTTGATACCTTTGATGCCTTTCTGATATACCATTTAGTTCTCTAAAAATTACAGTTTGCAACTTAACAGATTTTAATAATTTAAGGTCAAGTCCAAGAATAACTAAAACAGCATGAAACTTCCCTGAAATATACGACAATGTAATAATTATGTATCCTTATATTTCTTTCATCAGTTCATAGATGAAACCTTTGTTGTAAAGATTGGCCTTAAATGGGTGACAGGACAAGTAAGATACATTGGTAGCTCTTCCTATATTATGTTCACTTATTCTCATGAATTATATATTCTGTTTTAAATATATATATATATATATATATATATATATATATATAAAATTTATGTGTATATTTTTCTTTTTGTACCTAGAAATTTCTATCCATTCTGCAGCTATCCATTCTAGTTGATTTAACCAAACTACTTATATCTTGAATGGTTAAAACCTCTTTTTATTCTTTGGTCAGTAAATAATTATTAGTGATCTGAGTGTAACAGTTAAGAAATTCATATTATACTTTATTATTAGAATAGAAATCAGGCACTTTTTACATATTCTTTCATCTAATTAACTGCTAATAAATTTCTGGATTTATATTCCTTGACTTGTGTCATATATTCACCTACTGGTTACTTTTACAGATTCATTGATTGGTACTTTGGTACTTAGTTCTTAGCTTTGCCTCAGATCCTTTTATCAGGTAGATTTTTATTGCTCTAGTGAGTCACCATTTAACTCCTTCAACAAAGAGATCCTGGACTTTCTTAACTGCAGAGATCTTCACTTCTACTCCACTCTTAGATATTTGTCATAAGACACTAATCAAATCTGTGTGTAGTAGTACATGTTTTGTCACATGTAAAATTTGTGAATTATTTCTAATTTGTGACTCAGGTACTTGTTCTTTGACCAAGAGTGTTTAGGAAAGTGTGTGTTAGTATGTTCTTTGTATATTTATTTCTAATTTGTTCACTTCTATTTTAACTTAAATATAATTCAAAAATCCCTTGGATTTCCATATGTAGGAAATTTTTATTGAATTATTTTCTTTGTGCTCTAGGTATATGACATATTTCAAAAATTTTCCATAAATATTATTATATGTGTGTTTTACCTTAGATCAAATTTCACATTTATATTTGTATTTGTATTCTTATTCTTTCCTATCTTTTCTTATTCTATTCTAGTATTTGTATTCTTATTCCTTTCCTATTATTTATCTGTCAAAGGGAATTTCAGTACTGAATTATTTAATCATAGAAGCTTAGTTTCAAAACTTCGTTCTTGTATTTATTTTTAACTTTTTTGTGGGAATAGATAGTAAATCTAAGAGCTTCACACTGAGTTATATCTCTACCTCATTTTACTTTTATTTGAGACAGGGTCTCACTAAAATGTTCTGTTTGCTGAGACTAGGCTGGAACTTGTGATTCTCTTGCCTTAACCTCCTAGATCACTGGAAATGTAGGCATGCTTTAACCTTTGTTACTTAAGTACTTCTCTTATGAATAGCACATAGTCTAATCTTAGCACATAGTCTTAATCTTGTCCTTTATTAGTTATATTTTTAATAACACATATACTTAATTTCACTTACATTTTTTGGTGTGTTTTTTTTTTAGCCCTTTCTTACTATTTTTTTCTACCTGTCCCTACATTTTGCCACTCCTAGATTTTTTTATTTAAACACTTTTAATAGAGTAATTAGGAAGTTTTATATATATATAAATATATATTTATATATATAAATATATATATAAATATATATTTATATATATAAATATATATAATATAGCCTATAGTATATATGTATAGTATATGTATATCTATGTCTATCTATCTATATCTATCTATCTATATATCTGTATATATATATGTACTAGGAAGCAGGGGTAGGTAGGGACAGTGGATGGCTACATGGATGTTATAAATTTATCTACAGTCATTATAAAATGTTTTGCTTTGATATTACATTATTCTTCTTAACATTTCTTTATATTTGTAGAGTGTGTAACTTAAATCATTTTTAGCACATATAATTTTTAGCACATATAAATTATATTCTAAACACACTAACTTAGCAACTTTTAAATGTTGAAGTAGTTTGATAATTAAGAGAAGATACTAAAACTTAATGATAATATTCAACAAGTATCCTAAGGAATAAGCCAAAGGCTTATGTGTTGTAAATATGATAGAAAGAAAGGATAATGGCCATTTTTGTCAGTTAAAATAGGAAAATTTAAATACATCTTACATTTATTCTTTTGCTAATTTGGAAATATTTGTCAATACAATTTCTGTAGAGGAAGAATCATTATTTTAAACTCTTCCTATATATTGATAAAAATTACATTGTTTATACAGAATCCCCAACTAAGCTTGCAATTTCTTGAGGTAATAAGCTTCTAACCATTCTTTTGTGTGTATCTTCAATTGATATCTAGAGGTTATTCTTTTAGTTAGAAAAAAAATCATATATATGTATTGGAGGCATATTGGGAATTGAACCTAGAGTCTTTTTGCTGACTTATATCCCTAGTTCCTTTCTAATTTTATTTTATTTTTTTATTTTTATTTTTTTTTAGGTTTTTGGAGACAGGGTCTTGCTTTGTGGTTCAGGCTGGCCCTGAGCTCAGCCTCCAACTCACATCACAATCCTCCTGTCTCTGCCTCCCGAGTGCTGGGATTACAGGCGTGAGCCACCACGCCCGGCACTGTGGTATGTGGTACTGGTTGATTGTTATGTGGTTACCGGGGAATCGAACCCGGGTCCTTGCGCTTGCGAGACAGGCGCCGGAACCACTGAGCTAACTCCCCGGCCCTCCTTTCTAATTTTAGAAAATGTATAGCTAAGTTTTCTAGGCTGGGATTGAACTTGAAATCTCCCTGCCTCAGCCTCCCAGAGTCCAGCAATTACAGCTAAATATTATCATGCCCAGCTTAGTTGGTAATTTCTTATGGAAAGTTGCTGTTAAAATTGGCAAAACATGTTTAAAATTACAGTCTTTGCTAGGAGGAAAAAGTGAATCTATGGTATCTGTATTTGTACTGATCAAAATTCGCTACCTAAAGCTAGGCACAATAAGTGCACACTTACACGCCCAATACTTGAGGAGCCTGAGGTGAGAAGATCACTTTAGCAATACTCTGGTCCAAAATTAAAAAGTAGATGTAGCTCAGTGGTAGAATGCCCCTGAGTTTGTTTTCCAGTGTCACAAAAGAAGGAAGGGAGGAAAGAAGGAATGAAAAAAGGAAGGAAAGAATACATATCTCTACCTGAAATATACTTCCCTACTAATTAGAGATGTATTGTGGGAGTACCTCTCACATAAGAAGCTATGATTGATGCTGCATGTTTAATTACAGTACAAGTGAATGGGCAAGAATATTTTTAATTATAGTTGTGAAAATCCATGAAATGTAGCAAGAGGAATAGACCTTGGAATTAGAGAAAAACGAAGTCTTTTAATGGAAAGTTTAAGGCAGCAACAGTACAAATGATACATGGTTTTAAAATAATCAGTGCCTCTATCCATATGGTACCTCATAAAGCAATATTTGTTACTGAGCCTATCACAGAATGTGTGTGTGTGTGTGTGTGTGTGTGTGTGTGTGTGTTGTTTTTTAATTCAAATCTTTATTGGTACATTATGAATACACATCATCATCTCATTCAACATAGAGAGTTTGTACTAGAATATGACGTGACTTGATTTTCATTTTTTCCCCTTTCCCCCTGCCTTACAACCCCCTACCCCCTATACACATAAACTTTGTTTCCTTTTGTTTTGTTTCGTTTTTGAGGTACTGGTGATGAAACTCTTGGATTCCCACATGATAGGCAAGCTCTTCTCACTCATAACTAATCTACAGCTGAACTATAACTTCAGTCCCCAGATTGAATTTCTGGTTTATACCAACAGGAAAGGGGGAAAGACCCCTGAAATGATGACAAGATTCTATTTAATATGCCTCAAAAAATTAGATTCATCTGACCCAGATTATAGCAAGTGTTATCAGGGAAACCCAGAAATTGTAAGGCAAGTCCGTTGGAAGTCTCCTGGTAGTTTTTCTGTTTGTTGCAAAGATCACTATGGGGTGTGCATAGGCCCTGTCAGACATTTAAAGTCATATGACCTACCTAAGCCAACTTTAGTATTACATTCGCTTAGAAGGATATTGGGCAAGGAACTTAGCAGGACATTCCCTTTTCTTTGGAATCTTACAGCAGTCTAGATGCTATTCTTTGTTCCCTACCACCAAAAGACAGTTTAGATGTGCAGATGCAAGATCTACATAGTTGAAATAGGGATTGCTTTGGCTTAAAATCCCTAGATGTAACTTCCAAAATCCATGGAAAAGACATGCCCCATTAGGTGAGTCTTCATGTTCAGCGCCTAAAGCTCTTTCTCTCTGATCCATAACCTATACAGAGTTTTACGATCCAGATGTAATTTATCAATCCGTATTCATTTTTACCATAAGCAGTATTATCTGGTGTTTGTTAATCCTTTCTCAGAGTTGATAAAGTTAATTTGGGATAAGGAAAAGAGAGTGACATATTGGCTACTATCTGGGAACAAACTCTAACGGCACAGATGGGAGTACATGAGATACCAGTTAACAGATTTGAAGAGCTAGAGTTGATGGTATGACTCAGGCTTATGAGATTAAATATTTTACTTTCTAGGGCTATGAATATGGATAAATAGGTTGCCTACCTTCAATTAGAAAGTTCATTAGAATAAACATGAGACTCCGGTCAGAGAATACAGCCATTAATATACTTCTGGTTTTTTCCCCAGCTATCTATCCTCCAGTACCTAGGACATTCATAAGCAAACTCGTAGGATTATTATAGACTCATTAAAATAAAAAAAAATTCAGTGGCTTTCCTATTTTGGAGGTCAGTTAAAAAGATAAATATTTCTGGAAAACTGGATCTGCTATTCAGTCAAAAAGACTGGGAAGTAAAGAAAGAAGCAGAGAGGTAGGGCCATTCTGATCCTTGAGTAAAGCATGTATAAAATGTTAACCCTTTAAAAGAAATTGCAAATCCTCAGATGAGAGACTGAAGACAGCAGAAATATCCTTTTCTATGTTTAGAACTTGAATATGTTACTTCACAATACAGAGATTATAAATTCATCCTACTTTCTTAATTATGCTTAAATCTTAATGTTATTTTGTTACTATTGATTGCTATTGAATATTGTCTAGTTTCCCACACCTCCTATACTTTAGAAGATTTCTGTTGGAGTTGAGAACATATAATAGGGCTGGAATGGAACTCTAAAGAAGTTAGAAGAAGGCTTCCAAAATTTAGAAGAAGAGCCAAAAGACAATATTCTAAGTATCAAAATGAGATCTCTGAGAATATGTTCTAGGAATTCAAGGTTGGTTAACCATATTAACAAAGTAGAAGGAGAAAATAATTATCTGAACAGCTGCAGAAAGGAACTTTTCACAACGTTCAATACCAACTTTCTTGGCAAAGTATGAGAGAAGGAAATTTCTTCATTTTAATAAGGGCATCTGTGAAAAGCCCAACTAACAACATCACATTTAATAGTAAAATACTGAAGATTTTCTCCCTAAGATAGGGAACAAAGCAAATATGTTTATTCTCACTATTATTGCTCAACATTGTGCTAAAAGTCCTTGCAGGGCCACAGGTTATAAAATCAGCACAGTGAAAGTACTGTGGTTTTTATATATGAGTAACACATTTTTGGAAGATGCAATTAACAAAATTACTCCACTTACAATAGAAGTTAAAAAATAAATTACTTAGAAATAATAAAAAATGCACAAAATTTGAAAAATGTAATACATTGCTGAAGTATTTCTTAATTAGTTAATAAATGGAGACATATTTTACATTCCTAGAGACTTAGTATTATCTTTTTTTTTTTTTTTTCTCAGATCAGTCTATAACTCAATGCCAATTGGAACCCTAGCAGGCTTTAAACATTTTTGAAAAGCTGATTCTAAAATATATTTAGAAATACAGAGGACTTGAGCCAGAAATCTTGAATTTAAAAAAACATCATCATCATCATCATCATCATAATAGACATTTAGGACTCACTCTAAAACTTAATAATCAACACACTGTAGTACTGGCATAGGATAGACATAGATCAATGAAATAATTAATGGGAGTCACAGATAATGAGGGTAAACAACTCATACAATATACTGTGCTGCTAAACTATGATGTTTGGTAGGTTAGTTATATTAAATGCATTTTTAGCATGAAATATTTTCTATTTATAGTGGCTTTATAGGAATCACAAGTCAAGGAGAATTTGTAATAATGACAAAAATATCTAAATTAGATTTTATCAGAGTTAAAAACTCAAAATCATCTAAATAAACTATTAATAAAATATGTAGGTTAGGCATAGGCTAGAAAAAGTCAAAAGCATATTTATCAGACACATATCTTGTTTTTAGAATAGAATTTTAAAATGTCTGGCTCAATAAGAAAAAGACAAACAGCCAAGTAAGCAAAGATTTGAACATATGGTTCATAAAAAGTGTATACCACTAGCAAATAAGTACACAAAAACGTCCCTACAAACACTTGTCAGTGCTGATCAGGGAAATGCAAAGTAAAATTACAATCAGATACGATTCCATCCCACTAGATGTTTAAAATTTAAGATTGGCAATACCAAATGTTAGCAGGGGTGTGGACTAACTGAAATTTTATCCATCATTGGTGGGATGTGTAATGGTACAATCACTTATAGAGTTTCTTACAACACTAAATATATAATTACGCTTATGACCCAGCAGTTTTATTTGTTGGTAGTTTCCCAAAAGAAAAACACTGCCCACAAAAAAATTGTACGAAGATTTTTAATGACAGTTTTATTCATAATAGACCAAATGGAAGTAGGTTAGGTGCATATAAATTAGGAGAATGGAGGAACAAAACTATAGTTTTGCAATTTTCAAAATCATTATGCAGAGTGAAAGGAATGACATTAAAAAAGCATATGTGATTATTCCGTTTATGTGACATTCTAGAAAAGACAAAACTAGTGTATGAAAAGTATTTATCAGAATAGTGATATCCTATGGAGCTGGGGATTGTCTTAAAAGAGACATCAGAGAACTTTGGAAGATGATGACACATTTTGAGGTTACATGAGAATATACATTTATCAAACTTCATTGAATTGTATACTTTATAATATTTGCCTTTTTCATGTCTATATAAACACTAGATGGGCCAGGGATTTAGTTTAGTATTTCCAGCATCTGCCTTGCAAGCATAAGGTCCCAAATTCAATTCCTGGTAACCACATACAACAGTGTTGGGCATGGAGACTCATGTCCACCAGCAATCAGTACCACATACCATAGTGCCAGGCTTAGTGGCTTATACCTGTAATCCCTGCACTTAGGAGGCAGAGGCAGGAGGATTGCTGTGAGTTGAAGTCTTGCCTGGGCTACATAGTGAGCTCAGGGCCAGCCTGAACCACAAAGTGAGACCCTGTCTCAAAAAAAGAAAAAAAAATACTAAATGGTAACATGTAAAAATATAGTAAGTAATGTTAGATTAGGAAGAAAATAACTTCCAACTTCCTGATTTGTTGATCTACTGTTGTGGCATGGCTGACCTCTAAAGATTGTCCTTTAATGAACCCCCCTCCCCCCGCCAATATTCAAGTTCTTTTGTGGTCTTCACCCTTGCTTCTGAGCTAGCCCTATAAATATTTTTTCATGAATAAAATACAGCATACCCTTTCTGATTTGCAAAGGTAAGCTAACAGATGCCTTGTAATTTCTGCTTGGGCCTTTGGAAAGCTGCCCTATAAAGAGTCCACCTGTCCTGATATGCTGAGAAGACCCCAAAACTAGTCCTGTGGACAATCCACTTAAAAAGCGAAGGTCACCATGCTGTTGTTCTAGTTTTCTCAAGTGAAATAACAACTGGGGAAGAAGCCATTTTGAATCTTTAGTCCTGTCAAACTTTTGAATGACTTCTGCCTCAGCCAAAACTAAATTACAGATAAGTCCAGTCCACTTACAAAAGTGTGAAAAAAGTATATTATTTTATACCATCAGACTTTGAGCTGATGCCTTAAACTTTAGCATTTTTAAAGATAAATGAATTAAATCGGTACGTAGACGATGGGTGGATGAATGCATAAATGCATACATACATACCTACATACATATATACATATACATACATACAAAGATAAATACACAAATAGAACATAATTCTGTAATTGACTACCATAATGCTAAGTAAAAGATACCAGGCACACAAACTTAAATATCATGTGGTTTCCCTTATATGAGAAACCCAATATAAATAAGGAGTAAAATGAAAGAGAGATAATAAGAAATAGGGAGATAGATCTTTTGCAGAAGGCGAAGAGGGCCCAGGAGGTGGAGAAAGGAAGAAGGGAGGAGAAGGAGAGGGAATGGAAGAATGAGGTTGTGTTATGTACATGTACCAAATCTCCATAAGGAATATAATCATTGGGTCCTGCAATCCTGTACTAATAAAGTAAAATTGAAAAAAATGAAATGTATCCTATAACTCAGACTTGGTAAACATATTGATTCTTATTCAGTTCATTCATTCTCTTTTAACATATATTAAGTACTAACTAAATGTTAAAAATTGATATGTGTTAGAAAAATGATCATAGCATATGATGGCCAGCTATTCAATTTCATTTTTATAATGAACACATTATAATATAGTGTAAGTGGATTGTATAGGATCATTAGATAAAAATGTCCACTAGGCATGTGAAGATTCAAATGTAGCATTCAAGTACATATTTTCTAAGTATATTATTTGGATGTTTAAGCCAACAGAATGGATTCATTCTTCCAGAAATAGCAGATGAAGGTAGGAGGCAGAGTCCTGAGATCCTAGGGAATACTGAAGAGGCAGAGGAAAGAGTAGTTTAATAAAAAGAGTTCAGGACAGAATTGTCAAAGATAGGAGAATTGAGAGCTGCTAGCATCCTGGAAGGGATAGAAAGAATTTAAGGACAGTCATTAACTATGGTTACTTACACAGAAGTCAAACATGATTACTGAAATTTATCTAGAATACTTGCCCATTAGATTCTATGTTGGTGACCTCATGAGAACAGATCAATGAGGACAGGTACAGGTGGGGATTAAAAGGAGATTTAAAATAGGTGAAAAATTGTAAACTGTTATGCTTCTTAAGTTTTCTTATATAATGTTATGAAACACTGGCCAAATTAACAGGATAATTAGAGATATTAATAAGCCTTTGGGAAGGAACAGTTGTAGAGGGAGAGGTTGAAGAGGCAGGGAGAGAGAGCACTTGGTGTCTACTTGCCTACCTGGAGCAGCTTCTCTCCCTCATTATGATTTGCTAAAGGATTGATGTATCCGTGAATCATATATATGGGCTTGGGGCTGCGGAAAAAGTGACATCTCTTTTACCTTAACCTCTGCAAAGAAGTTGAAGTGTCACTATTTTCAGACTGGCTTAAAGTAAGATACTGTACAGCTCTGCTGAATCTAGTTATGTTTTTGAGAAGAATGAGAGGCTGCAAGATTTGTAGGTATGTTTTAACTCTGAGCAGTTTATCTTTTTCTTTTAACTCATCTTACAGACTTTCTTAACAGGGAAAAGTCACTTATTCTTCATGCCACCTTCCCACCCTTCGCACCTTTTTTGTTCAATGTGATAATCTCTTTTGGTCAATTTCTGTCCCTGTCTTGCTCTGTCTTTCTCTTTTTGCCTTCCTAACTGTGAAGGAAAGTCTCAAATTACTTGACCCTTTGCTTCGATTGCCTGCTCTTCAGCGTCCCTTCTTATTCTCACCAGTGTGAATCAAGTCAGTCTGGCACTCAGTTACAGCAGATGCTCCGTTCTCGGAGTTTATTGCTCAGTTTTAGCAGTAAAAGGAAGACATTTGTTTGCACTGTTGCATAGTTTATAAGCATTTTCCAAATGTGTGAATTTTCAGCAAAACCAAGGTTTAATAAACTATATAAATGTATGTCAGGGCAATATATTCGAGGAAAATTCTCTATTAAAAAATTCTAGTAATAATTTCAAATACTTTAATTTTTAACTTTTTGATTATGAAAGCAAAACTCATTTATTGAAAGAAATCTGGAAGAAACATAAAAGTACTATTTTAAAAGGAGAAATACCTAACAAAATTCTGTATTAGGCTGTAGGCCAAAATAGCAACTGGCAGCTGAAGTATTTCGTGAGAAGTTTCACAGGGTGTCCCCAACTGAATAGCTTGTGGTACAGTACTAGAACTACTATCTCCACATTCACCCAAGACACAAGCCCAGCATCTATCCTGATCCCTACTGTATTCCCTATATCAAATCAACTATTAAATCCTTCCTCATAATTTATTCTTTAACACATATTTATTGAATGCTTTTCCTTGTGGAATGGTGATGCTTTGTTTCCTGATTTTAGTGTTATCACTAGATATTCATTTGCTACTAAAATGTTTCTAAAATATGCATTTGACCTTTGGATTCTCATGCCTCTAAGGTGAAATTCATATTTTTTTAGTTTGATCATGGTGTGCAAGCCTCACACCATTCTGTTCCTCTCCCTGACATCTTAACACAAAACAACTTGCAGTTCCTCAAATATTTCATGTTCTCTTTACCTCCCTTTTGTCCTCATAAAGTGCCTTCCATTTCCTCTTTTTACCTTATAATAAAATAACAATATCCATTTGTCTTATAGTAGGTCAAATGTAGAAAAGAATCCAGGAACCCCTTCATGACCTTAGATTGAGTTAAATTCCTCTTACAGTTTTACTTCACTTTAATGCTGTCTCAGTCATATTTATCATACCTCAGTATTCCTTTACTTGTCTCTCTGCCTCAATAAAATATGAAAAGTCATGAAAGCAGGTAGTAACTGAGGCATATAATAAGTACTTTATAAATATTTATTAAGTAGATACATGGTATTTTTTGAAAATTGCTTTTCTATAGTTTGGATTAATATTTACTCACATACCAAATACAGGGAATGCTGATATAAACAGAATTGTCTTTTCATTCTGTGAATATGAATGAAAGTTGTAGAAGCAGAAGTTTTAGAAATGAAGCAAGAATTTTACTCAAACTAAGAATAAATCTATGAGGATAAGAAGGATAATTTGTCATTAGGAAAGAGAATAGAAAGAATTACTTCGGATTTTTAATGAGAAGGTAGTTATCAGTGATTTTAGATATCACCAAAAGGATGAAATATTTAAAGTACTGAAAAATTATAACATAAGTAATTAAATCATGTTATAGACTGATTTTGATAAATTTAAATAAATGCCTACAGTGTACATAAAATTCCATGGAACAATGTCAATGTTTTGAAGATAAGGGCTAAGTCAATCTAATATTAATTCAGTATTTCCTTCAGTACTCATCTTGTGAGATGTTAAATAAAGGATTGATTTTCATTCTGATTGAGGTTACATTTAGGAATATAAAATAACCAAATGTCTTAGCTATGTAAAAAAAACTACATAGGGCCAAGGATGTAACTCAGTGGTACCAGTGCGTGCCTGATGAGCACAAGGTCATGAGTTCAATCCCTGGTACCAAAAAATAAAAAGAAAGAAAGAAAAGAAAACTGCATATATGCCTTTGAGCTTTTTTAAAAAATATTTTTCAGTGAAATAATTGCCACCTGGGAATATAAACACAATATTATATATATGAATTGTGGTGTTAATAACAGCTATTAAAGTACTTGCTTTGGCAGCATGTATACTAGAATAATACCTCTTACACTATTTATGAGGCTTGACTAATCTGGAATCTATCTTAGTGCTATTATTTTATGTTTCATATTTCCAAAGTTAATTGGAAAATTAAATATACAATTACTAATGAATTTTTAAAAAATTGATTAATGAGACTGGTTTTCACTTAGTCTTGATCTTACTCCATTATATTTTTCTTAAAATTGGAGTTATGATGATAAATAGTGGAAAGTAAATGATCTAATTTATGAATGAATTCTACCTACTGAGAAATTTGCTAACTTGAGTCAGAGTGAAGTTTAAAACTATGACGGAATAAAATGGAAGAAGACACTTTTTAGTCAACATAGAGGTTTGATCAGGCTTACTGATTTCACTGTTTTTCAAGTTGAAATGAATACAGTTGAGTCTAATTAGTTATATACCTTATTTTCCGTAGTTCACTTTGACTATCTGATGCAATATTACTCATGTAAAATATATTTTCTCTTTCAGGTAAGGGAAATTAATTCATTTGTCAATTTTTCATATGTATTTTGCTCAAAGACATATAACATTTTTGAAAGCCTAATATTTATATTCAATTTATTAACTCTATTTTAATACTTATCTGTGTCTTTATAGAATGTAAATTGTCTGAGGAGAATATCATGTCTATGTTTTTATCTTTGGGTCCCTAGCAGAGGGCTTGGCACAGACTGATAAATATTTGCTCAAGAAATGAATGCATGAAGGCAGCCATATTACAAACATATATTATTCGATTTGGTTCAATTAAATTTAGCATATATACTTAGATTTGCAGTGTTAAGCAACAGAAATATCAATGTCACATTTACAACTACTTTTTAAACATGTTTAAAAAATCCTTCCAAGAAAGTGTTGTTTGGTATTGTTCAATTTATCCTTTTGTCTTGAGTTATTTCCATTTTGTAATTTTGGGAAAAATACAGGGTTAGTTGGAATACCCTGTTATCCTGTTTCTAAGTTGTTTGATTTTCACTCATTGAGTGATAGTGTCACATATACAAAGCTTCCCAAAATATGTCTGACTAAAAAAATTTATACAGAAGATGAATTGTATTTTAAAATTTTTCTCATTCTTGTCATTTTTATTGTATCTCTTATTAGCTAAAATGTAAGCTTCTGTAAAATAAATGTTTAGCTGAGAATTGCCTGAGAGATGCCAAAACAAGAGAACAAAATAGTAGCTATTGCCTGCTTTTATTGTTTTGTGCTGACTTTTAAATTCCTGGAATATGAATGAATGCTTCTTACACAACACCTCATGTATATACAGTCCTAAAACCTTTTGTTTAAATGTAGAGAATATTTTTATTCTTGTTGTAAGATATATTATGTTTAAAGCACAATTGATTTTACAAATGCAAAATGTGGATGCTGAAAGCCAGTGTCAACCTCGTGATAATTATTTTGGTTTTGTGTTTATTAACATAGTTATGTTACTAATAAATGTTTCAACAATAAAGTACTATTTTAAAATAAAACAATGTAACATTCAGTTTGTTATAGCTGTTAAAGTTTATCAGAATCACATCTCTGAATGTATTCTCTTGATTAACCAACCTTGTCCCCTCTTGGTCTTTTTGAATAACAGCATACTTCTATTGCTGTTTTATTAAGTGACCTTACCTTACATTTGACTTGAGTGGCTTCTGTTTACAGAAATTGTAAACCAGTTGAATGCTCTGAGCAGCTTAGATGAAGATCAAGATGACTGCCTAAAGCAAGCAAATATGCCTTCAGCTAAATCAGCCAGTTCCTCTGAAGGTCTAAGAGCTTTCCTCCTTTCTTTCTGCTTCTCATTGCCTGTATTTACTGTGACTCTCCATATCTTCACTTAAGTCTGTACTTAACTGTCAGTTTTGTCTCTGTGCTTTTCATTAAATGTTTTCTTTAGTAATTTGTAGTGTGCCAACAAACAAGACAATAATTTACCATTTTTAGCAAAGTCTTGCATCAGGATCCTTAGTGCTGATTTTAAAATATGATCTGAAATAATACTTGGCATATAATCTATTTCTTCAGTGAGTTCGTATGTTAGTTTAAAGAGTATTTGTTTATATATTTGGAGAGTAGAATTTATTTTCTAAAAACTTATGCCAAATATTTTAATGAATTTGAAATCAATTCACATGAAATTAGGACAGTTCATTAGCTGATATAATTTTAAAATAAACATACACTTGCTTTATTTTGAAATGTTGGTATACTACAATATTTGAATGGCATTCTGCTTTTGATAAAATATTATATCTTATTATTTGCAGGTATTATTTTATTTTTACAATTTGCAGTGTGTTATTAATGCGATAATTAGGCATTACCACAACCATAGTGGACTAACACATGTGTTTGTTTTCAGAGCTTATTAGCAAACTTAATTTTTTGGATGAAGCAGAAAAGGACTTGGCCACTGTGAATTCAAATCCATTTGATGATCCAGATGTAACAGAATTAAATCCATTTGGAGATCCTGACTTAGAAGGTAGCAATTTTTTCTACATTTTTACAGTTTATATTATAGTCTAGTTTTCTGGAGCTGTAAGAGAAGGAGAATATTTTCTCAAAAGACAGTTGATTATAATAACAATACTGTGCTTGTTACCACTGTCATCTGAGCAGTTCTAGGTAGCTTCCAAGGAATTGTTTTTAAAGAAAAAGAGAAAATGTTACATAGTCATTATTTATATGGGGGTTATTTTTTTCCCTCTGTTTTGGGTCAGATAGAAAGTCAAAGCCTAGCACAACATTTTTATAACTGGCATACTGTAAAATCTCATTTGTGACACATACCAACTGAGGTCAGGTTGTGGGCCATACCGGTAGTGAGGTGGTAGATGTAGCATTTCTGTTTATATAGCTCTTCTAGCTGGCCTTCAAAGAATCAGAATATCCATCTATCCCCATGTGTCTGTCTGAAATCACAGTTTGCAGTGATAGTGGATTGTGTGTGTGATAATATAAAACAGAGAAGAAGGGAACCACTTTTGATAATGATAGTGTGTATCTATCAATAATATGCCTATGTGTAAATTATATATATATACACACACACACACACACACACACACATATACATATATGTATGTGTATATACATATATTTTAAATGTAATTGTAAAGACTAAAAACAGGTTC
Source organism: Petromus typicus (assembly GCA_004026965.1). NCBI lineage: Eukaryota > Metazoa > Chordata > Mammalia > Rodentia > Petromuridae > Petromus > Petromus typicus. The sequence continues at coordinate 118,558 of PVIR01000629.1, read as the reverse complement.
CCCCTACCCTGAGTCTTTTTATTTTTTTTATTTTTTTGGTGGTACCAGGGATTGTACTCAGGATCTTATGCTTGCGAGGCAGGTGTGGCATCTTTGAGCTAAATCTCTGGCTTTCCCAAGTCATTTTTCCTATCAAATAGTTTTGAACTCTTAAATTCTAAATAAGGGCTACTGATGAAACGAGACCTGTGTTTAATTAAACTCTTTGCTCAAAGTAAATGCAAGAATGATGAACTAGTTTATATCTTTTTGACAACTCTTATGAAATCTTCAGGAGCTTTTAAAATAAATTTGTTATTGTTTGTTATGGTGAAAATAAGGTTTCAGTGTTAGGAGTCACTTGGTTGGAGCAATATTACTCTGTGATCCTTTCTCCTTTTCCTTTATGTTTTCCCTTCTTACCAGGCTGTCCAAATTAGTACGTTTAAATGAATGAGTTCTTACTTTGTTTATGGGCTATATATTAGGAATATATTTTAAGCCCAGTAGGTGTTATAACAAATCCTAGAGGCAGTCATTTGAACTCCTGACTCCCAAAGGAGTATCCTGTTTTGACCGCACAGCTTCTCTGTACAGTATATCTGCATATACTGTTAAAAAATATTACCAACGTATTTTGAGATTTCACTATTTGAGCTTTCTATTTCAAAATCAGGTAAGTGATTTTTCTAAATATATATGGGTCTGTTTTCTGAAATATAGAAGAGCATAGCAGATAAGACATAAAATTATGTTTGTGTTTAGAAGAGGTAAGCCAGTTTGTTTAGAAATCTTTAATTATGTCTATAGAGAGACAACAATATGCGGCAAGCAGTACATATTCTCTTTAAATATGTGCCTCTTAGAGTCTTTGAAATAAGTATTTTAATTTTTATTGATTAAAAACTTGTATCCTCAAGAAAAGTATTTGGAGAAAAATGTCTTGCAGTTCTCTAGGGGTTTTGTTTTGTCTTTGTCTTTTTTTGTGTTTACAGCTTTAGTTCTTATACATTCATTTTTTACCTTTACAGCTTCAGTCTTCCTTATATTCATGTGCCTGTTGAAGAAAGTTTTTAAATTTATTAGCTCTTCTATGAAATAGTCTTATTTTATTTTTTGATATCAGAGAATGAACTCATGAGCTTGCACTTGCAAGGCAGGCAACAGAACTGGTGAGCTAAATCTCCAGCCCAGAAATAGTCTTATTTTAAACCCTGTTTTGGTGCCAGTTGTATCATCTTCAAATCTTGCTGGATAGTTTGTGTACTTTCTTTCTTTCACTTTAAGCGATGGATTTGCTTAGAATTTCTTTTTCTTCCTAAAATAGGAATAAAAATTTTACTTTCATTAACCAGTTTTGTCAGTTTCTTAAAGATTTGCCCCCTGATATTTGTTAATAAAATATGGAATAGGACCCTGATGCTGTAGTATATGTGAGTAATGCCAGCTACTTGGGAGGCTGAGGTAAGAGGCCAGCCTGTGCAATTTAGTGAGACCCTGCCTCAAAACTAAAAGGGATTGAATATGTAGCCTAGTGCTACAGCACTTGCCTAGCATGCCTGAAACCTTGAGTTCAATCTGCGCTGCTACAATAACAATAAAACCCCTAAAGCTGTATAGTCTGCACTGCAATCATAACTGAATGATAAAGCTGAATGTGTGTGGGTTTGATCTCCAGCACCAAAGGTAAGGAGGAGGGATTGCCGTGGAATTTAAGATGTTGGGACAAAGAGAAACCTGCTCTTCAAAGACTTTGAGAATGAGTTTTTGCTTACTTAGGTGATCTGTACTGGTACCATGGACTATTTCAAAATCAAATCCATTTTATATTCTTCTTCTTAAAAATTATTATTATTTTTCTTTTAAATTTATATATATATGTTTATATATATAAGTGTGTGTGTGTGTGTGTGTGTGTGTGTGTGTGTGTGTGTGTGTCTGGTGTTTGAGACAGGTCTTTATATATAGATTAAACTGGCTATATAGATTAAACTGGCTAATCATTATGTATCCCAGGTTGGCTTTGAAGTTGCAGTGATCCTCCTGCCTCAGCTTTCAAGTACTGGAATTATAGGCATGTGCCACTATGCCTGGCTTCTATAAAGTTTTTTTAAAAATTTGTACATTTACAGTACATAATATTTATAGGCCTTATGTGAAGATGTACATATATGTAACATGTCAAGAGAAACCATACAATATCTGAACTTGTATGTCTGATTTCACTTAATATTGTGATCTCAAGGGGAATACATTTTCCTGCAGATGACTTTCTTTATGACAGAGTAATATAAATTTTCTTTACCCATTCATTTGTTGATGGTCATATAGGCTGCTTCCAAGATTTAGTTGTTATGAGTTGTGCTGCTACAAACATGGGTATGCATGTATGACTGTAATAAAATGTCTTTAACTTTTATAAATAGTCAGAAAGGGAATATTTTAATTTTTTGAAGATTTCTATACCAATTTCTGTAATGATTATATATTTCCATGAATATTGTAGAAGAGTTTCTTTTTACCCTTGCATTCTTGCCAGAATTTGTTATTGTTTGATTTCTTAATGATAGCTGTTCTTTCTGGGGCAAGATGGAGTCCCACTATTGTTTTAACTTATAATTTCTCTAATGGCCAGTGATGTTGAGCATTTTTTCATGCATTTATTAGTCATTTGTACTTCTATGAAGTATCTATTCATTTCACTTGCCATTCTTTTGATTGGTTCTTTGGGGCACATCTAGTGTTTTTGAATACTTTTATACATTCTAGCTATTAGTCTACTCTCTGAGGAGTAGCTGCCAAACACTTTTCCTATCCTGTAGGAAAATGCTTCCTATCCTATCATTTTGTTAATTGTTTCTTATACTGTGCAGAGGCTTTTTAATGATTTCATTTATTGATTCTCTGTACTATTTCCTATGCAACCAGGATTCTGTTTGGAATCTCCTTCCCTATAACTGTGACTTCAAGAGTTTTGCCTATCTTATCCTGCATCAGGATAAGTGTTTTTGTTTTAACATTTAATTCTTTGATCAATTTTGATTTTAGGTTATTATATGGTAAGAGATATAGGACTAGCATCAATATTCTGCGTATAAATCACTAGTTTTCCTAACATCATTTATTAAAGAGAGTAAAATATAACAATAAAAGAAAGATAAGACAAAAACAAAACAAAACAAAAACAAAGTTGAAGGTGGGGGAAAAAAGGAAAGGAAAGACTAAAGGGGGGCCAAAAAGAAAAGTTTAAAAATAATATAAAATAGAACACTTTTTTTTAAAAGAGGTTGAGTCAAATGAAAATTTTCTGGTTTTGAATGAGTGGTTTCTTTGTAAGATCTGTAGTCTTTGGATGTGACCAGTCACGATTCTCTCTGCCTAAGTTTAGGGCCTGTAGAGTTTTGATGTGGCCTCCTTGCTCCAGAGGTTTCTCTGTCATTGAAGCTAAGATGTGTCCTTGATCCTGCTGGCAGATGGGAAATGCCATCAGCCCTCTGGTCTCTGTTGGATGTAGGCCACAGGGTTGTGGGTTAAATGGAGTGCTGGATGTAATGTTGACAGTCATAGGATCTGGTTGTTCCTTTGTTTCCCGAAGAACTGTCCTCATTCAGGATCAGGTCAGTTGGTTAGTCCTCACTTCTGTTGCCCCACACCAAGGGAAAGCCAAATGTAGGGCTGGCTTGGAGTTGCTGGATGGCCTCATTCTCACATCAGGAGAGTTTGCTAGTGTTGGGCGTAGGCCTGTCTTAGTCAGGGGAGGGTTACCATGTACCTGGCACACATTTGCTTGCTTGCTTCAGGGGAAAACAGATTATGTTTCAATTTGGAATAGCAAGCTAATATAATGAAATAAAGTAAACAATAATATAATAATTTTGTTTTCAACAAGTTTAAAATTTCCAAAATGGATGTACCATAATGCTTATACTAGTAGAAATTTAAAGGATGTCATGAAATATTTGAAATATTAACAACCCAGAGACATTTTTTTGAGATCACTGTTTCTAAAGTAGACAGATTTAGATAACACATTTTGTATTTATAAAGCATTATTTCATTAGTGCTGTATGAATTCTCAGACCTATAGTTTATTAATTCATAATTGAGTATTTATTTGTTTGTTTTAAGATAGAGTCTAAGTCTTGTTATGTAGCACAGGCTGGCTTAGAGCTCACTGTGTAGCCCATACTCACCTTAAACTCATAAGCTTTTGCCTCAGTCTCCTGAGTGCTATATGACAGAAAGATTGTGAGTTTTTTACTTTTTAGAAAATACTAATAATATTTAAAAAAGTAATTAACTTAATTTGTCTCTTGCTATTATTTTATAGAACCAATCACTGAAACAGCTTTGCCTAAAAAAACAGAAGAATCTTTTTATAACAGCTATAATCCTTTTAAAGATGTACATACTCCACAGTATTTGAATCCATTTGATGAGACAGAAACTTTTCTAACTATGAAGGAATCTCCTCCCCACTCTTCAAAAAGAAAAAGCATAAGACCTGTGGACATGAGCAAATATCTCTATGCTGATAGTTCTAAAACTGAGGAAGAGTTGGATGAGTAAGTACATTTCATTTTGTTATCCTCACAGGCTAATCTCTACATTAACTAAAGAGATGCTTCTATAATACAACCTGTAGATATGTAAAAATGTTAATATATGCTTTAGTATTAAACTCATTCCCCATTTGAATTTTAGTCTTATCTCTTATTCTGTAACATTCTTCCATGTTAGTAAATGTCTACTCTAACAAACAAGGGAGAAATGTTTCTGGAATCTCTGCATGGAATTCCTATTGTGTCTTCTCATAGAGACCATGTTATAAATGTTACTTACGTGTTTTTTTATTTTTAAATTCAAGTCTTTATTGGTACATTATGAATACACATCATTATTGCATTCAACATTGAGAGTTTGTACCAGAATATGACATGACTTGATTCTCACTTTTTCTCCCTTTCCCGTGCCCTGCAATTCCCACCCCCTATATACATAGCTTTGTTTCCTTTTTTTCTTTATTATTGTCACATTCTTTTTCCCCTTGTTATTTACCCCTACACCCTCTTTCCTTTTAATATTGTGTCTTTTCTCTGGTATGAGAAAATGAAGATGTAAATGAGTTCTAGTATATATAGTTGTATTGTGAAACATGTGTTTTTAATTAAACACAATCGGCATTATATTTCAGTTGTGTTATAATTCTATTGTGGTAACCAAATAATCACTTATGTTATTGATTTGATGAGAGACCTGTTTGAGTGTCAAACAAAATCATAGCCAGTATAAATTAGAGGTGATAGGCCAGGGCTTTTCACTCAGTGACACTGCTCCTGCCTTGTTAGCATAAGGGCCCAAGTTTGATCCCTGGTACCATTATCACCAAAAAAAAAAAAAAAAAAAAAAAAATTAGAGTTAATAATAAGCTCAATATGAATAGTATAATTAGAGCTGCCATTTCACTCAAACCTACAAGGAGGATATGAAGGAGATATGTTTACACAGTAATCTACAGTAATGGAATACACAGTTTGTGTGGCCATAGACCAAGACACTTAGTGTGTTTAAAAAACAACAAAGCTTTCTCTTCTAGCCATGATAAAATGACATATCCTAGGTTTATCATCTGTTTTAACTAAAAAATGGAAGAAAATATTTGAAACAATGGTTTTCAGGTATTGGACACAAGCTGCATAGGACAGTGACTCCATACAGAACAGATATAAAGGTGATCCCTGGCCTAACCTGATTTATTAGAAAGTTTCCAACTGCAATTCAGTTCAAAAAGTTCCTAGTCATCTTGAATTGAGGAGGCAATATTTGGAGTTTGGAGGTACTAAGGTGACTAAAATCTGTTTATACTGTTCCAGAGTGGGAAGAGCTACCTACTCAGCAAAATTTCAGGGGTTTTGATAAAAGATTCCTTTGGTAAAAGATTCCTCTTGAATCTCTAGCTGAGTAATGCTCAGAATATACCTGTGAGAAAATCACCAAAGATAAAAGAATAATTACAACAATCTCTGAAGTTCTCCCAGGATCAGGAACAGTTTGTGTTCTCACCAACCAGCTGTCTTTTATAACTCATGGAACATTTAATTGTTTGAGTATGATTTGTTAAGATTATTCCTTTCGAACTAACTTCTCCTAGTTCTTCTACAAATCAGTTGACAGTGTATGTATGGATCTATTTCTAGACTGTCATTCATTTATATATAACCTGTATTTAAGTTAATGACACAATGTCTGGGTTAATGAGTCTTAAAATCATGTAATGTAAGTACTCAAATTTAGCTTTTTAAAAATTTGAAAGGCTTAATTCCATATATTTCTGAGAGAAATTATAGAGTGAAATCAATGAAGACATCTGTGGCCTTTCACTGAAAATTTTTTCACTGGTCTACAGACTTATTGTGGTATTAGGGTTCTCCAGAAAGGCAGAACAAGTAGGAGACAGACAGAAGATATGAAGAATTCATTAAGGAAATTTGCTCAGATAAATATGGAAAGCTGAGGCAGGAAGATCACTGAAGGTTCAGGGCCACATAATGAGTTCAAGGCTAGCCTAAATTGCATCGTGAGATGCTGTCTCAAAATTTTTCTTAAAAAAAATGGAGGGTCGGAGGTCCCATCACAGGCTATCTGTAAACCAGAGACCAGGATATCCCTGGAGCATGGCTCAGCCCAAGTCCAAAAGCCTGAGAACCTAAGGATTGCTGATATAAATTCTGGAGTCCAAAGGCTGGAGAACCTAGAATTCTGATGTTCAACTCCAGAAGAATAGTTCCTAGCTCTAGCAGAAAGAGACCAATTCGCCTTTTTTCTTTTTGTTTTGTCCAGACTTCTAGCCAAATGGATATTGCCTGACCATGTTAAGTGGGGATCTTTCTCACTTAGTCAACTCAGATGCCAGTCTTCTCTGGAAATGCCCTCACAGACATAATACTTTGTGGTCACAGACATAATACTTTGCCAGTTCTCTAAATACTCCACAATCTAGCTGCATTAGCATTTAAAATTAGTCACTGCAAATTCTGTACCAATCAGAATTTTAGAATTCTTTCTTATAAACTGTTTTCAATACATATAGAGAAAGATAGGGATTTAGAATACACCCCTTCAGATTTAACTGCAAGTACAGCGTACACTTAAAAGTAAGATGAAACAGGGCCGGGGATTTAGCTTAGTGGTTCCAGCGCCTGCCTTGCAAGTGCAAGGGCCTGCGTTCGATTCCCAATAACCACATACAACAATGATAGACATGGTGGCTCATGCCCACCAGCAATTAGAATCACATACCACAGTGCTGGGCGTGGTGGCTCACACCTGTATTTCCAACACTTGGGAGACAGAGCAGGAGGATTGCTGTGAGTTCAAGGCTGAGCTTGGGGCCAGCCTAAACCACAAAAGTGAGACCCTGTCTCAATAAATAAATACATACATACATACATACATACATACATACATACATACATACATAAAATTTAAAAAGTAAGATGAAACATTGAGCTAGGCACAGTGGCACATGCCTATAATTTATGCAGGGAGATCTCAATTTTGAGATCAGAATAAATCCAGTGTCTAAAAACAAAACAAACAAACCAAGGAGGTTCTCACAAAGAAGAGATGGAATCACGATCTTGACCCACACAGTAAGTTCTTGTCTTCCCTTTTTGTCACTGGGAAACAGTGCCCAACATCTGTAACTTGAAGGAGGATGTATATATTTTGGCTCATATTTTCAGTACACTGACTCCAAGGCAGGACAGAATGGCAGAGGGTCATGGAGAAAGAAATGCTACTCACATGATGGCAGCCAGAAAGCAAAGAGAAAGGGCAGGAGTCCAGGAGGTAGAAATACTTTCCCAATTCCTGCCCTCTTGACCTACTTCTTCTAAACAGATACCACCTCCTAATAAGAAATGAGCTGTATCAACCCCCTAAAACAACCTCTGAATGTATGAGACTTGAGGGAATCATCCCAGATCTATTAAATATAACTTTCCATGCCTTGCCAACAAAAGACTGGAACACCTCTTTATGCAAAAAAACATTTAGTCACCAAAATCAATAATATCATTACTGGCTGAAAAGTCCAAATCCAAAGTCTCTTCTGAGGTTTAAGGTAAACTTTTAGCTGTGAACCCTGGTAAAAATCAAAAGGAAAGTTGAACCCTGCTAAAGTACTTTGGCACAGAGGTTGAATTGTTCCAAAGGGAGAAATAAGGGGATAGAAATCAGTGGAATCAAAGTGAGTCTGAAACTCAACAGGGCAAATGTTAAACCTATGGCTCCATGTCCAGCACACACATGCTTTGTATGGGTAGTTTGGAGCAAAGATGAGATGATGCCACCGCACGGCATTGCCTGTTGCAGTTCTATGACTTGGGCAGGCCCTGCTCACTTTCTGTGACCTTCCTCAGCTTTTCTGTATACTTGACTCTTCTACCTTTCTGAAGTCCCTACTCCATTTTCATAGTATTCTATTAGTTCTCTCAGAGCACACTGCCTGTCTTCCAAAGCCTTCCCGACCTTTTGTGCTCTTCCTGTCTGTAAAAGCAGTACCACATGGATAACACCATGGCCTAGCGCCAGTTTGAGTATTGGCCAGCCCCTTTGAATCATAGCTTCAAGTGGCTGGATGGCTGAACTACTGGAAACTTTTAGTTCCCCCTACAGTGAACCCCACTTCTTGGGACTCTGAAATGAGAGCTTTATAGCTTTAACTTTTGTCACAATGTAAGAATTTCAACATGTGTCAATGAATGACCTAGGCACATTTAGGGAGAGCTTTCTTTCCAGGCAGAACTAGAAAATAAGAGAAAATAGGGAGAAGACTTCTCCTAGAGTCACTGAGGAAATGAACATTAAAATCACAATAAAATAGTGCTATATACCTATGGGAATGCCCCCCCCCCCAATTTTTTTTGGTACCAAGGATCGAACCAGGACCTTGCGCTTGTGAGGCTGGCATTGTGCCACTGGGCTAAATCCCTGTCCTGATGGCTGAAGTTTAAGACACTGAATATACCACATATTGTCATAGATTTGGAACCACAAGAATGCTCACAGAATTTTAAATCATGCAACTCCCTTAGAAACCAATTTGCTAGTCTCTAAAATTATTAAATATACACCTATTTTTCAACCTCCCTTTTTCATTTCTATAATGATAAATATAACTGTAAAAAGAATATTTGAACATTGATTGATTGAACACAGGTTGATTATTAAAAAAAGGAAAACCCCAAATGTTATTAAGAAATGGATTAGTGAGTTTCAGTACATCTATACAATGGATTCTACTATCCTACTTCATAAGAAAGAGAACAAATTACTGATATATGTCACCACCTGTATGAACTTAAAACTCATTGTGGTGAGTGAAAAGAAGCCAGACCAGAAAAGAGTACATACTGTAATGATACTATTTGTAAAAAATTTATAGAACATACAAAGAAACCTGTAGTTAGAGAAAGCAGATAAGTAATTGCCTACCGTTTATGGACTGAAAGAGCAAGGACTAAACTGAGGTCTTTTTGGAGAAGAAAATTCGAAAAGTGGAAATGTTTGTTGTCTTGTGACGATAGTTTCATTCTTATATGTATATATTTTTAAAAGTACCAAATTATATTTAAGCATACACAGTTTACTATATGTTAGTTATATCTAAATGAAACTTTTTATAAGAAGAATATTCTTTAATTTTATCAGCAGAAATACATTATTTTGTGTTAGTCATTCCCAGCTTGGAATTCTTTTTGTTGTTGTTGTTTTTGTTTTGTTTTGTTTTGAGACAGGGTCTCACTTTGTAATTCAGGTTGGCCCTGAGCTCAGCCTCAAAATCACATCAGCAATCCTCCTGCCTCTGCCTCCTGAGTGCTGGGATTACAGGCGTGAGCCACCACGCCTGGCACTGTGGTGTGTGGTACTGTTTGCTGCTGGGCGTGAGTCTCCACACCCAGTATGGTATATGGTTACCGAGGATTGCACCCGGGTCCTTGCACTTGCAAGACAGATGCTGGAACCACTGAGCTAAATCCTCAGCCCCTGGAATTCTTTGATGTAGATAATTAGTGTGGGATAAGAGAGACCTATGAAATTTTTAATAATAAATAACTTGCAGTGATGTTTTATGGGTTTTTACTTTGAAATACTTCAGTGTGCTAACATTTAATCTTTTGGAGAAAGCAGTATAGTTTTTAAAATGCAGTTTAAACTAGCTGTGATGGTACCATCTATAATCCTAACATTTAGAGACTGAGGCAGGAGAATTGCAAGTTTCTGCCTACTTTGGGCAAGTTAGTGACTTAGACTGTCTCAAAATTTTTAAAAATGAAAAGGGCTAATGATATATCTCAGTACAAAGATCCTGGATTCAATTTAGTACATGTCCCCCAAAGAAAGTTAACAGAAAGATCTTTCAAAATATAGGCTATGTGGGTTAACAAAAAAGGCCTTTTGATGAATGAAAGTTAGGAATAATTATGTGAAGGGAGAAATGTACTGTCTACTGCAGATTGGTCAGCTCTTGTTTTGATAATTATTTTACTTCTAGGTATTGCATTTTATTAAGGACATTGAATATTAAGAATATTAATAGTAGATCAGTTAGTTTAGTCATAAAAAGTATTCAGAAAGCACATCAAATGAGCACCTAATACAGGGAATGTTGATTTAGGGTGGAAAAGATGATTTAAGGGAACTATAAGGATGAACAGCAAATTTTTTGAGACATATTTGAAAGAGTTGGGTATCTGATTTGTTCTCTCTTGTCCTGGAACTTAGTTTCTCAAGCTTTTCCCATTTTACAGTGTATTTATAATGACTCCTACTTGTGCTACATATGCTAAAAGATAAAACATTTCTAACCTCTATAAGTAATTAGAATTACATCATAATCATCTGATTTCAAACCTGAGATCTCAATGCTAATTAATAACTGTATAGAGCTTGAAAAGTTGGCTCAACTCTTGCTAAAGTTATGTTTGTTTTCTGTGAAATACCTAAGAATGTCATCAAAATAAAATTTCTCATGGGCAGCCTAGGTGCTGAGTAACAGCCACACACCTAGAGTACTTGATTGTAAATGCAAACTTTAAATACTGTACAAGCATTCAGTCACTCCAGGATACATGAGTATTACACAACACACACACACACACACACACACACACACACACACACACACACACACCCTTTCTCCTATTAACAAATTAAAGAGACAGCTAATGTTTGCTTAAACTTTTAAACTGCCTCACTAAAAACTAAAATCAGAATAACTGGGTGTTACCTTTTGACTATTCCTTTTACACATAAAAGTCACAATCTTTACAATTTTCCCATGAATAAAGAGCATTCTAAATTGCACAGTTATCTAGGGTTACCAGAAAGAGCTTATAAAATCTCCAGGGCCTTTTTATTATTTGAAGGAATATATACAAAAGTTCTAAAGATTGCACATCAGTTAATTTGCAAGTGCAAGAGAAGCTGGCTTGTATTTTTATTTGTTGTATCTCATCTTTATCAACCATAGTCAATGTCAGGGGCAGAAATCTTCCAGAATGTATTTGTATTTCAGTAACAAACTTATGACCTTTCAGCAAGTGAAGTACTTCTGTGACTCATATTCCATTAACAAACTCTTCCTGTATCCTCTAACATGAAATTGTCACAAATAAATAGTACTTCGTCCTTTGATGTGTAAACATTTGGCCCAGCATATCTGTCAGCACCAAGAGAAGGCGCACGTCTTCCTTGCTTTTTAGCATGCATCCATTATGCTTAGCAACCACATGAGTTTTCTTTTGGCTAGCAGATAGTTTGCTGTTCTTGTTTAGCAAAAATAGAAAATGATAAAGCTGGAATATTAATTAAAGATATTTATGACGTGACTTTTGGAGGCTTACATGCACTGGTAATGCATGGTATTGTTGTATGTCATTTTCTCAAGGAAGTCTCTCACTGAATTTCATTCAGAGAAGCTCTATGCATATTTTAATAAACTTGAGTCGTTTTTCCAGATAAACAGATTTTCAAGCTAAGAGGAAAAGACTACAGATTTCTTTTTACACTTGTTTCATATTTTGTTTTTTTAGTATGTTTTAGCTTATCTTGCTTCTAATCAACTTTGGTATTTATTTTCAAATAATAATTAATATAATTCAAAATCTTTCTTGTACTTCCTAAATATAACTGGTGGATTTTGGAGTCACAATGTGTTAATGATGCAACTAGTCTATATTCAAGTATACAATACAAAGATAAAAATACATCTTTAAATTCAGAATGATGTAGAAAATACTGAAATAGACATTTCTAATCTTAAATAATTGACAGAATGTGGAAATTGTGCCAGTTCCTTAAATCTGCTTGCATAAAACACTGTTTAAGTATGTAATTGTGTGTCACTTAACATAGGGTAGAGTCTAAGAAATAATTCATTAGCCAATTGTGTTATTAGGTGAATATCATGGAGCACACTTATACAAACTAAAATGCCTGCAATATCATTAGGTGATTTAATCTTATGAAACTACCAAAGTGTATACAGTCTTATTATAGAGTAAAAAGTCATTATTTACTGCATGCATTTTAAATGTATTCATTGGCAATTCCATAAATTCTCATTGTGCAGAGAAAAGGATAAATGTTCAACATGCTATACATCGACACTACTCCTTTTCATTTTTTCCTAAAATTTTTCTCATAGCATAAAATTACACATCTGAAATCATGTCAGTGGTTGTTAGTATGTTGAGTTTGTTGTATGTCCATTACTACTATCCAATACCAAAATGTTTTTATCACTACAAATAGGAACCTATACTTAGCAGTTAATCCCAATTCCCCACTTCCTCTATTCCCTGGCTACCACTAATGTATTTTCTTTTTCTGTGCTTTTTCCCTTCTGGACATTTCACATAAATGGAGACATTTTAAGAAGAATAGGAAATTCACTTGTGGCTAGGGATACTTGGGCTACAAATTTCACAGAAGTAGAGGCTGTGTCCTTGTTCTCATTTAATACCTAGTCAGGGCTGGCACCCAGAAAACTCTAATCTCACAGGTAAACTAGGAATATACAGAGATATTTATTTTTTAGTCCTTGTAGTAGCTAGGCTGGTATTCCTGACTTCTCTAGTTTTAAGCAGCTTCCTTGTTGTTTGTTGTATCTTATAAATTTAATTTTCAATACATATTATAGTATAGAAACTAATTGGTCCCCCCACATCTGTTTTGAGCTGGAAATGTAACTTAGTAGGACAATAAATACCTAGCTTGGATAAGTTGTGTAAACACATTCTTAGCCCTAGAAAGAAAGTGCAGTTATTATTCTGAGCACTAAGTTGAAAGATTGTGAGGCTGCATCCTAGCTCAGTGAGGAGTAACAGGATATATTTCTCTTTTCTTGTCTAGACAAACTTGGTATTCAGAGCCTCATATGGTCTCATTGTCTGAATCCTGAGACAGAGGTGGCAATAATTAGTTGTTGGTTCTGTGTAAGTCTTGTATTCTTGCAGTTGAAAGAACATCCACAATTGAAACAGAGGCTTTACATGATTAGATAACATTCTGTTGATATAATCACTTTTATGTCTGAGTGGTCCAGACCTTAATTCTGTAATCAGAAGTTCTTTTCTTATTGTATACGCACAAGATACTTGACTCGAGGGAACCTTTTGGTGTTGGAAAAATAGTTGCTACAAACTAATAAAAAGGAACCAGAAAAATAGTTTTATCACCATGCTGTGCAGATATTAAGAATAATCATCACAGGGCTGGGATTTAGTTTGTTGGTCCTGCCACTTAACCTTGTAAGCACAAAGTTGTGAGTTCTGTCTCGGTAGCACCACACACACACGCAAAGATAGTAATCATGACATATATTAGATAGGTTTTTTTTTTCTTTTTATACCAGATATTAATATGAATAAATAGATTAGGAAAATATACTTATCAATTAAGAAAGTTAACAAGAGAGCTTTTCTGCCTCGGCCTAGACCAGTGGTGGTGAACCCATGGCACATGTGCCATAGTGGGCTGCTTCTTATCATCGAAAGCTCTAAAAGGTTTGCTATCACTGGCCTAGACAGTAGGAAGGGGGAAAAGGGGGTGGCAATGTCTCTGAGAATGTTTAAGTTCACTCCCACCTTCATGTGGACTTGACATTATGGCAAAATTGTCTGGGAACCCCCAAGCTCAGAAAATAACACATAATGGATCCTAAAGTACTTGGCAAATGCAAGCAGAAAGCCCTCTGAAGAGAAGTACTCTTGGCTGACACATATGCTTTCATCACATTAATCCCTGAACTCACGATCTCAAATTACAAAACACACTAAGAAATAATTTACCAAGAGAGAGTCAAGAAACAAAAGAAATGTCAAGATTTTATAGGGGGCCGGGGAGTTAGCTCAGTGGTTCCAGCGCCTGTCTTGCAAGCGCAAGGGCCCGGGTTTGATTCCCCGGTAACCACATAACAATACTGGGTGTGGAGACCCACACCCAGCAGCAACCAGTACCACATACTACAGTGCCGGGCGTGGTGGCTCATGCCTGTCATCCCAGCACTCGGGAGGCAGAGGCAGGAGGATTGTGATGTGAGTTTGAGGCTGAGCTCAGGGCCAGCCTAAACCACAAAAGCGAGACCCTGTCTCAAAAAAACCTAAAAAAAAGATTTTATATATAAGACCTTCAAAATAATGAATTTATCAGAGTAAAACTACATGTTTTAATTATTAACAACTCAGATCTGTGTTTGATACATGCAGACACAAAAAGATATAATTATGGACCTAAAAATTCATGCAGAATTGAAAATTAGATGAAGAAAGAAAAAGTGAACTGGATCAGAGATGTGAAGGAATTTTCTAGATTGTAATACAGAAGAAATAAAGATCTGATAAAATATGAAGGAGAGGTTAGGACATATAACAAATAGATAGTTCCTTATTCATCTCATTAGATTTTCTAAATAAGAGACTAGAGAAAACAGAGAAGAGGCTTAGAGAAAAGAGAAAAGTTGATAAACTTTCAAAACTCATGAAACACATGAATCTTTAGACTTGGGAAGTACAGAGTCTGAAAGAAGATAAATTAAAAGAAATCTACCCTAGATACATAAGAGTAAAATTCCTTAAAGCCAAGACTAGATTCTAACAGCAATCACATACATAAGATGACTTGCAAAGGAGCAATGATGAGCTGATATGGGTTAGAATCTTTAAAGCACTGAGATAGAATAACTGACAAGTAGAGTTCTCTATCCAGCTAAACTCATTTAAATATGAATTTGACATAAAGACATTTACTGTAAACAGAATCTTGCTGAATAAACCACTAAAGTGTGTTCCATAATAAGAAGGAAAATTAACACAGAAGTAGTGATGACATGGGAAGGAAGATATAAAAAATGAAGTCAACATTTATAAAATTTAGTACAGAGAATAGATAAGCTCTGCTTTTTAAGCATTACTTTTTTTTTTTGTTTTTATGTTTTTTGAGACAGGGTCTCGCTTTGTGGTTCAGGCTGGCCCTGAGCTCAGCCTCAAACTCACGTCACAATCCTCCTGCCTCTGCCTCCCAAGTGCTGGGATTACAGGCGTGAGCCACCATGCCCGGCACTGTGGTATGTGGTACTGGTTGCTGCTGGGTGTGGGTCTCCACACCCAGTATTGTTATGTGGTTACTGGGGAATGAACCCGGGCCCCTGCGCTTGCAAGACAGGCGCCGGAACCACTGAGCTAACTCCCCGGCCCCCTTAAGCATTACTTTTTTTGAGACCAAGTCTCGCTTTGTAGCCCAGGCTGGCCTCGAATTCCCAGCAATCCTCTTGCCTCTGCCTTCCGAGTGCTGAGATTACAGGGGTGAGCCACTATGCGCAGCACTGTGGTATGTGGTACTGGGGATTGAACTTGGGACCTTGTGCTTGCCAGGCAGACGATAGAACCACTGAGCTAAATCCCTGGCCTAAGCATTACTTTTTTTGTAAGGCTCTTACATGTATTAGTTCAAGTTGACCATTGTCTTAACTTTTCTTGTTGTTGAGACAAAATACCCAACACCTACAAGTTAAGAGAGGAAAGGTTTATTTAGCTCAGAGTTTGTAGAAGTTTCAATCTGTAATCAGCTGGTTGCCAGCCAAGGTAAATGACAGATATACAGTACAGCAGAGAAACAGTTCACAGTAGGTAGAAGTGAGCAAAGTAAGCAGGAAGGAGACAGTCCTCTGTCTGTTCCTTATACTGTATCCAACCTGCTAGGATCAAGGCAGTTCCAAAACAATCAGTAGACTGATTTAGTAATCACCTGTCCTTGATCCTAGCCTTGCACCATGAGTCAGCGACACATGGTAAACTCACCACCTCTGAAAAAGCCCACCCATGACCTCATGAGACTTTGGGAGATGCTAAGACACAAACCATGACAGCCATGACCTTATATGTGTGTGTGTAGAAATTATAAAATACTTTTAAAAAGCAGAAAGTTTTATTTAAATCCAGATAAAAATAGAACAAAAGATTAAAGTCATTGTTTCCAAATTATATGTTTCACTAGTATGGGTTCATTTAGAAAAAACATTATACTTTGCAGTACACGTTCTGTAATTTTAGTTGGAACTAAGTTATTTTTGAGAGATATTTAACAAAAATTCTTCTTTTATTTAGATCAAATCCTTTTTATGAACCTAAGCCAATTCTTCCTGCAAATAGTTTGGCAAATTCAGCTCAAGAACTGGAAACTGAAAGAAAAGTGAAAAGAAAGGCCCCGGCCCCACCAGTTCTCTCACCAAAGACAGCGGGAGTAAAGGAAAACACAGTTACTTCGTCGGGAAGAGATCTATCCACTTCCCCTAAGGTAGGATTTTATTCTTAACAAATTATGTACTAGTGTTTGCTCATTTTCCACCATACAGTTTAATAAAAGTTATCATTACTATTTTGATGATTTAAAAATAAAATCTAGTACACTGTGACACTTAATATGTTTATAAGCCCAAATAGTATAGATTAGAGAGTTTGGATTGATTCATTTTTTGGTTTGTTTTTTGAGATGAATCTTGCCATGTTACACAGACCATTGTCAAACTTGTGGACTCAATTATATGCACATGCCTCAGCCTCCCAAATGCAGGAACCACAGGTGTGCACCCTATTACCCAGTTTGTTTATTTAATTTTGGAGCTTGGGATTGAGCTCAAGTCTTTAAATATGCTAAGCATGCACTCTGCTTCTGAGATACAGCCCTAAGGTTTATTTTCAAGTGTGAAAAAAAAGTATTTTATATATTGATTAGTGCTCTACAGGAAGATACTTCACTTGTATGAAACATCCAAGTGGCATGGTGGTTATACCTGTAATCCTATCAACTTTAAGGCTGAGGCAGGAGGGTTGCAACTGTGAACACATTTTGATCAGGTTAGAGATTTAATGAGACCTTGTCTCAAAAGTTAACAACAAAACAATCAGTAGGGCTAGGGATTTAGCTCAGTGGTTCCTGCACCAGCTTTGCAAGTGCAAGGTCCCTAGTTCAATCCCGGTAACCACATGCAACAATGCCAGGCATGGTGACTCATGCCCACCAGCAATCAGTTCTATATCCCACAATTTTGGGCGTAGTGGTTCACGCCTGTAATCCCAGCACGTGGAGGCAGAGGCAGGAGGATTGCTGTGAATTTGAGGCTCACCTGGACTACATAGTAAGCTCAGTGCCAGCCTAAACTATAAAGTGAGACCCTGTCTCAAAAAAAAAAAAAAAAAATTAACAACAGCTACAATAACAAAACAGTAAAGGGGCTGGAGATGTAGCTCAGTGCAGAGGTCCTGGGTTCAGTCCCCAATACCAATCAGTTGATCAATATGTAAACAAATAACTAAATAAGAAGGAAGAAAAAGAAATAAAAAGAGAGAGAAAGGAAAAAGGACACTCTAATACAGGTAAGCATGAAGGATAGCTTATATGAATTTAGAGAAAAGAACAGAGGTCATCCTTTGACAAGCATAAAGGTTAAGGGTCAGTGCAGAGAAATGTTTTATTGTGGACTTTCAATATTGCCACCTTGACTTAAGAGACTGATAGTAAACCAAGATATAAAGTGATATACAATATGGTATCTTCTGTGTGTAAGATAGAAATATAAGTTGCAGTAAGTTTTCTCAGGTAAATAACTTTTGACCGTGGATGTATATTGTCATTACTATTTAATTCTCAAAAGTAATTTTGGTAAAAAAAAAATTGGATATATTTTATCTCAGAAGGGTCAAGGAAGGACGTCCGTAGAGACAGGATTGGACCCTGACATTTTCATTAATTGTGTGGAGCAAGAACCGTACTCCACTTGAGGTGTTGTTTTTTTTCTTCAGGGCAAAGGGTTCAGTAGTTTTTCTTGGACAGAATGATTTTTAGTTTTTTTCTGTGAATTTTGTTAAATGCTAGAGTTCTGAACTAGCTTATTTTTATTTGCTTGTCTGTATTTGGGGTATTTTAAAGGGAGAGTGAGTTCATTGATTCTCATCCTGTCATTCCAGAGATCAATCATGTATATGTTAGTTTTGTTTTTAACCCTGTGACTTCAGAGGTAAAAGCCACGAATAAATTCTGTCTTCTGGTTGCCAAGAAAAAAGTGTCTAAATGAAGGAAGTAGATGGTAGACATATAAAAGAAATAAGATAGCTAATTCTAATACCAACAAAAAAATCAGTAACTTGTACCACCATGAATAACAAAAATCAGCAATAACAGAGTAAACTTAACTAAAAATTAATAAATGTTAATAGTGATAATAATAAATGGAGTTGGGCAAGGGAAAATGGAAGAAGTAAAATCTGTTTTAAAATTTTTATTGGTATATACCTTCAGTATAATGATTACAGTAATCATGAGGAGTAGGTACATATGCATAACACATTTACTTCTTTTCTCATCCCCTTCCCCTTCTATCATCATCCCCTCAATTTCTTGAAGTAAATTTTTAAAAGAAAGAAAATAAGATGAAGAGAGAAAAGTGAAATTAAAAATCCAATTAAACAATAAAGAAGTAAGTAGAATTAGGTAAAACAGAATAAAATAAACTAACAAGAAAAAGAAAAAAATGAAGGAAGCAGGTACCTCGTAGAGGAATGAATCCAAAAACTTCCTCCAGATTGAGGGTTTGGGTGGCTGATTTCTTTCCAGTACTGAGCTATTTCAATCCATCAGATATGGGGAGCTATAATGAATTACAATTTAGGAATTACAATTATAATTTAATGAATTACAGTTTATGCTGTCTGAATGCCGAGTCCCGTCCTGTACTTCACATTCGGTGGGGTCAGTCAGTGGTTTATTGTCTTCCTTAGGACTGTATTCACTCCAAAGGCTTTTGTGTGCAGAAAGCCACTGTTGTTCCTGACTAGCTTTGTGGCCTATGGACTTATGAAACATCCAAGTGGTGTCAGTGGCTTTTCTGTCCATACAACCAGGGATGTGGCAAATGACCAAGCAGTAGTATATCCCTGATTATATTGATAAGTGAAAGAAGCAAAAGGCTGCTGAGAACGAGGCAGCAAGGGGGGCCAAGCGATACACAGGGCTCAATCCCAGAGCTTAGAGAACCATCTGCATAAAAAAAAAATACATGTGATAGGCCTGTCTTCTTATCAAAGATTGATGGTGCTGCTGACCCTGTGTCCTCCCAGCCTGAGATCTATACTACCTAAACTTCTCAGGAAGCCTGTGATTAACCTTCTTCCCCTCCAGGCCTGTCCATCATGACCATCTCCTATCTAGTCACTGGGGTACAGTGATCTCAGAGAACCTGAAGGGTGGTGGTTCTGTGATTTCTGATTCCCAGAGTAGCTCAGTCTTAAACAATAAACACCTTCTCAAAATGGCACCCGATTTTATTCCTATATGTAATAGATGCTATAGTCAGTTTTTTTTTTTTTTTTTAGCCAAATCTATCTTCCCATGAGAGGCAATCACTTTCAGAGTAAAACTCCACTCTATATTTGCAGAATATAATAATAATTTTTTTAAAAATTAAAAATTATAGGAAACAGGGAGACAGACTTTGTGGAGATCAGAAGTGGATCTCGAGATAGGAAGATGAGAAAGACAAGAAGGGAAGGGGAAAACGGAGAGGGGAGAGGGATGTGTTTCTTAAAATGAATGTATTTATCATTTATCACAAACATATAAATAAAAATAGTTGGAATAATAACTGTCAGAATATCCCGGGCTGGTGCTGCTTTCCCTTGTTTATCACAATAGAACTGCTGACTCTCTCCAGTCTTCACCTGGGCTTAGCTTAAGGAAGACCCACTTTAGGAGCAGGATCCAGAGCCAGCATTAGTGTCCCACACTGCTTTGATCTCTTCTCTGTGTTGTCTTCTGTTTCTCCATGATTTTAGCTTTCCCAGTGATCTGGGGTTTTTTTGTTGTTGTTGTTGTTGTTTTCTCTTTTTTTTGTAGTATTAGGGCCTTCACACTAAACTATATCCTCAGATTGTTTTATTTGGACGACATCTTCTAAGAGTATCCCTCAGAATAGAAAAAAATCACTCAGGCTAGACCAGTGGCATTAAAATGTTTGCCAGTGATTGAGATGCCATAAGATGACTCCTTGTTCTGTACTAAAGACCAGATATGAAGGCTTGGTATTAGCTCTATGGATTTGCACAAAATTCATCTACATTCATTCTTTTTATATATTTGAGTATGAAAAAGATTTCATTTGAAAAAATGTGGACCATTGCCAAACCAAAAAAACAACCTGAAAAAAAGAAATTGGAAACCACTACACAGTTACGCATGAGATGAATCAGTAGATTAGAATCAGTGACATACTGACAGTAATAAAAAATGATAAATGGTAGCCTAGAAAGCACATTAAAATTGGACTGACTCATCGCAGGCACAATCTTATGTACCTCAGTAGTTCATGAAGAGTTTGCCATATTATAGCTTGGTACAATAATTGACCATTTTTGCAATCTTGAGTCAACCTGAGTTTCAGTAGTATACAATATTCAGTTTTAGAAAATAAGAAGCTGTTTTATATAAACATATTTTCAGTAAAACTATTAAAGAGTTTTAATGTTCAAAAAGATGAATTTCTGGGCCAGGGATTTAGGTCAGTGGTTCTGGCGCCTGGTGGTTCTTGCAAGCACAAGGGCCCGAGTTCCATCCTGGTAACAGCGCCTGGTGTGAAGACTCACTCCCACCAGCAATCAGAACCACATACCACAGTGTTGAGCATGGTGGCTCATGTCTGTAATCCCAGCATTTGGGAGGCAGAGGCAGGAGGATTGTTGTGATTCAGTGCTGAACTCAATGCCAGCCTGAACTACAAAAGCAAGATCTTGTCTAAAAAAAAAACAAAAAGAGAGAGAGAGAGAGAGAGAGATACATTTCTGGGCCAATTATTTCCCTTATTTGTAAATTGAAAAGGGCACACTAATTGAAACAAAGCTTTTTAAAGAACTAAACCCAGATTTTAGTTGAGCAATAAAAGAATATTTTGCCTAATTGTTTGTAGAACCAAATGGCAAACTACAGTAAATGCCAGCTAATGTCAGAGGCTGAAGAAGCATTCGCTGCCATGATATGACAGTGACAATTGGTCAGCCATAAATTCCCTACCTGTCACCAGAAACTTTTTGTTTTAAATGCATAAAAATGAACTGAAGTTAGAATTTAAACAAAGAGATACACATGTACTTTTATCACAAAATAAGGTCCCTCATTGCCATAAATCTACATAAGCTTCACACATCTGGCAGTTGTTCTGCACTTTAAGGTGAAACAACCACCACCCCTTTTAAAACAACTTAGAAGAAAAAGCCTAGTATTTAGAGAAATAATTAAAATGCGCAATTGTTCAATAAAATTATTTAGGCTTAGTACTGCCTGGCCACCATTTACTGTGAATATAAACTAATAAATATACAGCATATTGGTCTTAGTAACTCCTAGATATAATTAATGCAACTGGTATAAAATGCAATTCATATTATGAAAACTCAAATACAAATAAATTTATTGCCAGATAAATCTATTGTACTTCACTAAATGCTATTTACCAAATTCCATAAAAATCACACTATAATGAACCTACTATCAGTGACAATAAAGAATTAAAATAAATTAAAATGAGTACCATTGCACATTCTATGATTAAAAGAGCCTCGGTAAATGGAGGACGCTCCTCCTCTTGGAGGACCCTCCAAGAGTTTGATTCGTGGAGCTACAGTGATTGACAGTTATGCTGCTATCCATTTTTTCCATCTCTTGTGAAAACTGTTCATATCTGAAGGCACAGCAGAATAATTTAAGGCTTCAGTCAGAATATTACATCTTTCTAGATAATTCTGAAAAAGACCAAGTGATTTTACTTGGATTTTTTTTTTTTTTTTTTGGCAGTACTGAGCATCAAACTGGGGACCTTGCACTTTCCAGGAAGGTGCGGTGCCACTGAGCAATTGGATATTTTTGAATTTGAGTAGATTGAAGAAACTGGTGGAAGCCCACCGTAAAACAAAGTCAGTAGTGTGCATCAGGTCTATTTGATCCCAGTAGCAAATTCATACTACACAATAAACACCATTTTCAGCTTTTGCACATAAAGGCCCAGTTCAAGGTCTTTATCTCCATTTCTGTCTGTAAAAAAATGTGTAGAAAGGTATCTAAGGGGTACTGTTGTTGGTAAACAGTAGGTATGCAGTCAATTCACTGATTTTTTTCAAGCCTTTGAGGAACAGGCCATGATTAGTATGTATAAGGCCATGAACCTCTACATCCCAGACACTTGGGGAAAATAATAACATAATTGATTAAAATATTCACACAAGATTTTTTTTTTCTGTTTTTGAAATTTTGCCTTATTTGCAAAAGAAAATGTCCATTTCAGGCCAGAGATTTAGCTCAGTGGTTCTGTGCCTGCCTTGCCAAGCTCAAGGGCCTGGATTTGATCCCTGGTAACCACATACAACAATGTCGGGCTTGGTGGCTCACATCTGTAATCCCAGCATTGGAAGCAGAGGCAGGAGGATTGCTGAGTTGGAGGCTGAGTTCAGGAGCAGCCTGAACTACAAAGTGAGACCCTGTCTCAAAAAAACCTAGCAAATGTCCATCTGTATTTTATGGCAGCTGTGGGAAACCAGAGGTAAGCTTAACAGGAATGAGTTGTTTGAGTTACTTTTTGTTTTGTTTATGGTAAAGGGTAACATAAAAAGACTTAAGGATATTTTCTAGAGCCTTAGCTGGGTTTCAGGAATAAGTGGGAATAAGCCTCAATGTGTCTGTTTTTTTAATTTAGATAATCTTTAGTCTGCTTTTACCTTTTTCCCTCCAAAAAAACTGGTTTTGCAATTTCCTATGTCTCTCATACATAACTATCTTTCTTTCAGTGTGGCTGACTTTGGCTAAAGGTTAATGACCAATTACATTAACTCAAGTACTTTTTCATAATTTATACATCTTTCAGGATGGTTTTTTTTTTCAAAAATCTTACTAATGAAATAACTTTATGGCTAAGGGAATTTTGTTGGATTAGGACATTCAGTGAGTAATGGAAAACCTTGAATAACAGTTTAAGTTAAAAATAGACATTTATTTCTCTTTAAAATGCTGAAAGTCCAATACAACAGTAGCCTGAGAGAGTCATCCCCAAGTCTTTTATTTTGATCATCCACCATCCTCAGTGTAGATCTTTACCTCATGGCTCAACATTGGTCCATACTAGTCAACAAAAAGTTAGGGACAAAACATACACATACGCACACACATGCACACCACAATTCTACCTGGAGCAAAGGAGGCTAGAAAATGTACCTTTATTCTAGACAACTGTATTACTAAAAATCAAGAATTCTATTGCTAAAGAAGGTTAAAATGCAATGATAGTGCAATTGGTAGGCTAAGACAATACTCACTTAAAATATGAATTTTATAGTAGACATGCAGGTGAGTCCAAATCTGAGTATCTTTTATTAGAAAGCTTTATTATTTGAGTGAATTTTAAATGATGTTTAAAAACTAATTATGCAAATGTTAAAAGAATATTTTGCAATTGGAAAAAAATCACTGAATAGTATCACAGAATACAAAATAAAAGAAAATAATAAACCCAAGTTATCAAGTTGACTAGCATTCTCTTCAATATCTCTTCTCTACATTTATACAATAGTATCTGAAAAGATACATTAATTTTAATTTTCAGAGCATATGGTCACTGATGAGAAATATTCTCTTCCCATTTGCATCTGCAACATCAGTTCTAAAATTTTTGCATACATGTGCCCAGAGGTGCAAGAGGGCAAGGCAAGAAAATTACCTAGGGTATGTCAGGAGGCCCTTCCTCTTTGGTTGGTACAAGTAAGATCCACAACTATAGTATACTAAGAGTCAATAATGCCTCTTGCATTTGAGGCACCTTTCTTGATTCCATTAGGCCTAGCCCTGGTATACAGATGGGACAGATAAACAAATATATGGGAGCAACTGTTAATATCTTTGCAAATTAGAAAAACCAGCCACATAGCATCAAGAACACCTTACAAGAGCTTGCCTATTAATTATTTTCTGTGTGTTCTGGAAAAATTTTAAATACCAAATATTTAGAAATCTTGATTAAAATATTTGCCTCTTAAAACAAATTTATAAATTGTGGTTCTGAGAAATTACTTTCGTAAGTCAACATATTGTAAATAACAGAATTAAGGTGCCTCTCAAATGCCATCATGTAGGATAAGAATCTGAAAATAGTAAATACATGTTTGTATAGCTGATTGATAAAGAATGTCTCACAGATTTGGATTATTTGCTAACTGCTCTATAAAGACTGCCAGTTAAATCAAATAATAAGTCAAATGCTATTGCTGTATATTGGCAGGACCACTGTGGGCCACATTAGTGATGACAAATGTGAAAGAAGCTATGATTAGCTCACCCATCAATAAGAAGAATATCTGGAGTATTTGAAGAAATGTATACAAATTGTCATAACACCGCTAAACTTCCACTACTAATAAACTTCACCCTGTATGATAAGAAACAAATAAAACAAAAAAAGGAAAATATACATAGCACAGTGCGTATCAAGTCCTGAACTATAGTGAAGCAAGAAAGGCAACAACTAGGGTACAAAATTGAAAGGACTACTAATTTTTTGAGTAACACTAGTACAAATGTACTTGAATAAGCCAAAAAGTTAAGTGTTTCCATAACTTTTGAAAATGGATAATTTAGTCTTTTTTTTTTTCTTTCTTTCTTTACGTTACTGGGGATCAAACTCAGGACCCAATAAGCTAAATCTCTGAGCCCATGGTTGTCTTGTTCTTAAGGAGGTATTCACTGTAAGAGCCATGGATACATCTAAAACTGAATGCCTTTTAGATTTTACACAAAAATACTAGTTTTAGAAAAGTAACAAAATCTTTGCTATAGAACAAATGACCTTTAAAACAAACTTTGAAAAAAAACCCCAAACTTTTAATTACTTTCCCTAAGATAATTTATTTTATTTATTTATTTTAATGATGAGTTAAAATGTTAATCATGGATGAATCTAGATAAAGGATAAATGAGTTTTTTCTATATTGTATTTTTGAACACATGATTTTCTTATAGGTTTGAGGTTTTTTTTATAAGAGTAAAAAGTAATGATCTGAAGATGACCATACACTTGTAATTTCAGCACATTGGGAGGCTGAGGCAAGAAAGTTGTAAGTTTGAACCTGTCCTTGGAAAATTAACAAGTTAAGCAAGAGTGAAAAACAAACAAAAAATGCCAACAGTGTAACTGCACAAAGGCCCTGGGTTCAAAATCCAGTACAAAAAAATATTTCTTGACAGCCCAAATGCCCATCACTGGTGACTTGAATAAAGATATGTTTTTTAAAAAATAAAATGGAGCGTTCCTCAGCCATAAACTAGATAAACTAGAGACATTTATAACTAAATGGATGCACTGAGTCCATACTTTTAAGTAAAGTAAATAGGAAACATATTTGTAAATACCAAAGTTTCTCTGATATGAGAGAATGAAAGTGTAAAAGAGGACCAAAATGTTTAGAAGATAATATGAAATAAGAAGCAGAGATCCAAAGAGAAAAGGGAGAGAGAAAGTGGGGGATGAGAAAAAAGTATGAGAAAAGAAAAAAATGGAAACAAAGTTTTTATAAATTGGGAGGTGCTAAGGGATTGGAGGGAGGGCAAGGAAAGGAAAAAAATAGGAAACAAGATATATCATGTACAGGTACAAATTCTACTGAGAATGTCAACCTATAATATACCTAAAATTTACCACTAATATTAGTGAATTAAGGGGCCCAGGGATTTAGCTCAGTGGTTCTGGCACCTGTCTTGCAAGCACAAGGACCCGGGTTCAATCCCCCAGTAACCACATACAGTACTGGACAGGTATGGTGGCTCATGCCCAGTAGCAATCAGTACCACATACCACAGTGCCGGGCGTGGTGGCTCTTGCCTGTAATTCCAGCACTCGGGAGGCAGAGGCAGGAGGATTGCTGTGAGTTTGAGGCTGAGCTCGGGGCCAGCCTGAACCACAAAGTGAGACCTTGTCTCAAACAAACAAACAAACCAAAACAAAACATATACATTACTGAATTTTAAAAAAAAGAGTTCTTGGATTGTAAAATGTAACTTTAAAATTGTAAAATATGAATGTTGATAATGTATTGCATACCATGAAGTTAATTATTTGGAAGGTAAAATTGAAAAGTTCTCCCAGAATTTAAACTGAAATGATAAAAAGATTAAAATTATAGGAGGAAAAAAGTCTCACAAGGCAACATGAATCAAATGAGATCTTCACAGTTCAAGAAAGATCATATAATGTCGAATAAGCAAACACTGAAAATATAGAGCAATATTAATATCTTATGTTGAAATAAAAGATTAAAATATCTAACAGTATAAGCTAGGAAGAGGGATAATAAAATTGATGTAATCTAGTTTCTTGTGTTACTGAGAAGTAGGATAAAGATGTTGACTGTTCTTTAGCCATTGATTAGTTAAGTATGTTGTCATTTTTAGAGCAATGAAAATAATACAAATGTATATATATCTTCTAAACTAGAAGGGATGCAAGACAAATGTTGTTAAAATAATGTAATAAAAGTTCCCAAAAGAACAGAAATAAAGTAGAGTTGCTGAAATAAGTGGAAAGCGTGCAATGATGTTGTAGATTTAAGCTCATTATGGGCAAAATGCTTTAATTAATAGTCACAGGTTTTTCATCTGGATTTTAAAACATCTAAGTATAAACATCTAAAACCCATCCAAAAGCTGAGTATTGCGGCACATGCTTAAAATCCCAACACTCTGGAGGCCGAGACAGGAAAATCTGGAGTTTGAGGCCAAACTAAAATACATAGTAAATTCAAAGCCATCTTAGATTACTATGTAATAAATCAGTCAACCCCCAAAAAAAGATTTACCAAGAAAATACTAACCAGAGGAAAACCAATGTAGCTAAAAATGTCAAATTATTGCTTTAAAGGTAAATGCATTATTAGTTATAAAGCTGATCAGAGGGGGTAATGGGTTCCAGGAAAGGTGGAGGAAGGGGAAAAATGAGAATCAAGTCATGTCATACTTTGGTACAAACTCTCAGTGTTGAATGCAGTGATGACGTGTATTCATAATGTACCAATAAAGATTTGAATTTTAAAAAAGTTTTTTAAAAAAAGGTTCGGTTCATCAGGAAAATAACTTTATTATAACACAACTCTATTTTTGATGGAAGAAGCTAAAAGATCACTGTATCAGGATTCAACTAGCAATTTTGATGTAAAATACAATATGGAACTATAGAACTTATTTTTATTCAAAATTTGCCATATTCTAGGCTCCACGGGTATGTCAAACCTTTGACTTGCCTGGACCACTTTGATTGAAAAGGAATTGTTTTGGGCCACAGAAAAAATATATAAGCCAGGTGTGGTGCTTGTAATCCCAATATTCGGGAGGCTGAGAGAGGAGGATTGCTTGAAGTTTGAGGCCAGCCTGAACTACATAGTGAGACTTGGTCTCAAAAAATAAAATGCAAAACATATAAAATATATGATATATAATGTGCTTAATGTATGTAAATAACAGAACTCCCTTTTAAATATTAATCATAACTTTTTAAAAATGAAGGCAAGTGGCCTGTGGTCCACAGGTAAGACAAACTTGAAAAGCAAGTCTTCCAAAAAGTTTTCGATTGATGATATTATATACTTTCCTAGAATGCAGTTAATCTAGGAGGCAAAGCCAAAACAGTAAGTAGAATAAGTTTGTTTGAATTTTTGTATTTCATATAATGTATGACTCAGTGAATTAGAATATAGACTGTAGAAATTCAGTGAAAATATTTTATTTTACTACTGAATGTGTTGATGAAGAATTTAGAGTCAACTTGAAGTCTTACAATCATTTCTATGAAAGCTTTGTGTTTGCTTTAAACTTCTTGCTTGGCACAGTTGTTTAATATAAGTCCCAACTTGAAAGGCTTGGAAAGCAAGCCTGACATGTTTGAACTTGGAGACGAACCTCAAAAACACTCAAGGTACAGTGGAGTTAATGGAGTAACTGGATATTGTAAAATATCTTAATATTCTTCTAACTGTGTTTTTATGACATTTAAGCAAGAGGCTAGGAAGTACTTCCATTAATTTATGTGCTTTAACCACATGTGTGCAGAGGGCCAAACTACTGGGGGACATGTAAGTTCTTAATACCTGGATTAAGAGTTGTAATCTAAGGATTAATACATATACTATATATTGGCTGTCTTACTGTTATTATCATTAAGAGTGTGTGAGTATTTTCTTTACAAACCTTCATGAGCGAGATCATTTAACTATATCTTGTTTAAAACCCAGGAAAACTTTTGTCTTAAAAAAAAAAAAAAACTTCTGTAGTCTGCGTTCAGCTTAGTTTTGCAGAAAAAAAGGCTGTTACTAGGCAAATCTCTCTAATAACTGCCTGTCTGAAAAGCACATCCAATAATTGGGAAATGCATTATGAATAAATTACTAATTATTTGGAAATTACATTTAAAAAGTTTTTTTACTTCAGTAAGTTTGTAGTGTGACTTTATAGTAAAATATGCATATATTCTAGTGCTGATTCCACTTTGAGATCATTCTCATACCCAAGATGCCTTGTGAATTCAAGAGATAATTGTGTATCTGCACTAGGTCATAATGTCCAAATTATTAGAGGTTAGTGAAGTGATTCAATAATTTGAATAAAAATATGATATCCTAAGATATATGATAATAGGATAAATATGATTATCCCTAAGATAATTTATTTTGTTACCAAAAATAATGATCTGAGTTAAAAATGTTAATCATGGAGGAATCTAGATAAAGGATAAATGAGTTTTTCTGTGTTGTACTTTTTTTTTTTTTTTTAGGTTTTTTTGGGACAGGGTTTCGCTTTGTGGTTCAGGCTGGCCCTGAGCTCAGCCTCAAACTCACATCACAGCAATCCTCCTGCCTCTGCCTCCCGAGTGCTGGGTTACAGGCGTGAGCCACCACGCCCGGCACTGTGGTATGTGGTACTGGTTGCTGCTGGGCGTGAGTCTCCATGCCCAGTATGGTATGTGGTTACCGGGGAATCGAACCCGGGCCCTTGCGCTTGCAAGACAGGCACCGGAACCACTGAGCTAACTCCCCAGCCCCTGTGTTGTACTTTTGAACCCATTATTTTCCTATAGGTTTGAGTTTTTTTAAAAAAATTGTAAACACTAATAATTTGAAAATGACCATACGCTTGTGATTCCAGTACACTGGGAGCTGAGGCAGGAAAGTTGTAAGTTTGAACCTGTCCTTGGAAAATTAACAACTTAAGCAAGAGTGAAAAACAAAAAATGCCAACAATGGCAGAAAAATATGAAAACTATTTTCCCACCACCATCACCAGAGACTTACTGCAGTGTAAATTTTGTATTATTTACTTTTGTTAATATATAATTTGTATAGCAAAACGTATAACAGATGTTTTCCTCATTTGTCTTATTATTGCAAATTTAGAAATGACTTGGACCTACAGGTATAGCTTAGGTAGAACATATACATAGCAGGAGCAAGACGTTGTGTTGCATTTCAGTTCCATCCCCAAAGCAGTAATAGAACTGACTAAAAGAAATATTTTCATCAGAAGAATTATTTAACCTAATTGTGTGTGTATGTGTTGTTACCCTCAGTCAGGTGTTTTCTGTCCAATATTTCTCATATTTCTGCGAAGAAAAAGTTGCTTGAAAGTATTTTAAAATACAAATTAATGTACTATGTCCAAACTGTTACCACTTCTATATAAATAATAAAGAATGAAGCTTCAGACTATTTGACTAGGTATTAACTATTATGTTTATTTTGAAAACATGAACTCAGATACATATATGTGTACTTAATCATTTCTATGAATAATGACCTTAATATGTTAAATATATAGAGCCTTAAATATGTTCATGAAAATTCCTTAAAGATTCTTTCCATAAGAGAATCAATTATACTTTAATATGAAGTCAAACTTTTTATTCAAGGAAATACCAAGGTAGTCTTATGCTAATCCTAAAATCTCAAAAGAAGGCAAATATAGGTGAACAGTACTATGGTTTTCATTTCTTCCTCTAATTTTTCTTTTTCTTTTTTGCCCAGCTTCCAGAGTACCTGGGATTACAGGTGTGTGTCACTGCATATAGAAATGAAAATATTTTTCAACTTTTTATTCAAACGTGTTTGCAGCACATAATGATTATACCCCTTGTGGGGAGTTGTGTGTCATATAACATCTCTTTTCATCTGCTGCCCCAGTTCTCCCAACTCGATTCCTCCATCTCTTGGTTACCCTCCCTTTTCCGGAAAGATGTAGTTTTTCTATCCTATTTATATTTTCTTTATATTTTGAGATTCTTGTATAGACAGATTATATAATATTTAAGCATGTGTGCCTGATTTATTTAACTTGAGGTTATGGTCTCAAAATGCATCCAGTGTCCCATAAAATGATTCAAGTGTATTCTTTATGACACACTAGTACTCCACTGTGTATAAGGGCCACATATTCTTTATCTATTTATCTTCTGGTGGACATATAGGCTGCTTCCAAGATTTAGCTTTTATGAATTGTGCTGCTGTAAATACGGGTGTGCGTGTATAACTATAATATTTTTTTTAAACTTTTTAGGAAGATACCTAAAAGGGGAATAGCTAGGACAAGTGTAATTTATAATTTTATTTTTTTGAGTAATCTCCATACTAATTTTCATAATGATTGTATAAGTTGGCATTTCTAGCAACAATGTGGAAGAATTCCTTTTTTCCTGCAGCCTCTCCAGCAATTTATATTATTTGATTTATTGATAATAGCCATTCTGGAATATGATGGAATTTCAGTGTTGCTTTAATTTACTTTTCTCTAGTAGCCAGAAATGTTTAACATATTTTCATGTATTTGTTCATTTGTACTTCTTTTGAAAAGTGTCTTTTCATTTCAGTGGCTCATTTTTTTGACTGGATCTTTTACTGGGAAAGGGATGATTTTTTTCCCACTCTTGTATTCTAGCTATCAGACATTCTAGGAGTCTGATAGCAAATTTCTACTAGCAAATTTTTTTTTTCCATGCTACAGGTTGTCTCTTTACTCTGTTGGTTATTTCCTTTGTTGTGCAGAAGGTTTTTAATTTGATATAATCACATTTGTTGATTCTTCATGCCATTACTCTACAACTGAGATTCTGTCCAGAAAGTCTTGACCTATGCCTGTCTTCAAGTTTTATTTATTTTCTTTTGGAGGAGATTGAATGTTTCTGTTTAAACATTTAGATCTTCAATTCATTTTGATTTAAGGTCTCTTCCCTTAGTAAGGTACAATTTGTGTCTAAGAAAATTACACTGGTTTATGTAGACTTGAATTTTAGTTTCTTGTCTTTTCTTCTTCCTTTGGGAACATGTACCTATACAAAGGGGTCAGAATTAATGGTGAGTGGGCCTGGCTTTTTAAGGGATAAATAAAGGTTAGATTTTGTGAAATAGATAATTATAATTAAAAATTAAACTTCATGTAAGAAACAAAAATACGAACTGTAAAGAAAATCCACCTTAAATTAAACTCATTTTTGTGGTCTTCATAGAAAAGATGTTTCAGATGTGAACTCAAGAGTGAAGGGGATAACACTGAGAACAGAGGTCCCTAAAGAACTGACCCTTAAAACTGGGGAAAAAACCAAACAAATAAACCAAAGAAGCATCTTCACACAAGGAATGTTCTTAATGCCTAAACAGAGAAAGCTCATCCCAACAGTTTCTTAAGATACAAGATATGTTTAATAGGGAAAGAGACAGCACAAGTATTTTGTAAATTTTAGTGTCTCCTCTCATGTGTCCCTTTTTGTTTGTTTTTTTGTCTTGTTTTTGTTTTTTTTTGAGACAGGTTCTCACTTTGTAGTTCAGGCTGGCCCTGAGCTGAGCCTCAAACTCACATGACAGCAATCCTCCTGTCTCTGCCTCCCGAGTGCTGGGATTACAGGCGGGAGAGAGCCACCATGCCCGCTATTGTGGTATGTGGTACTGATTGCTGGTGGGCGTGAGTCTGTACACCCAGTATTGTATGTGGTTACCGAGGGATCGAACCCGGGCCCTTGTGCTTGAAGACAGGCGCCGGAACCACTGAACTACACCCCCGGCCCTCCAGTGTCCCTTTGTACAATATGGAAACCTTCCATCCAGATTTGCTCGGTGTGTGGTCTCTTACTGAGGCAGAATGTAAGAACACCCAGCTCTGTGAGAGCCTTTCAGGCATGGAGTTGGAGGCACTATCTGGCTTGCTAGAAAGAACACCTAGCTCCTGATCACTTGGCAGAAGTTACCTCTGTATGATAACTTCTGACGTTAATAAGATTCTTTATAGTCTCTGAAACACTGAGCAAGTTACAGAGATGATGGTTATTCCCAACATCCATCTCCAGGGAAAATTATTTTCCACCTTGCTCCCGATCACTTGGCAGAAGTTACCTCTGTATGATAATTTCTGACGTTAATAAGATGCTTTATAGTCTCTGAAACACTGAGATGTATATAATATAATTTAATGCCTATATAAACTCATGAATTAGGTAGGGTAGGTGCTGTTGTCATCATTCAACAAATAAAGAAGCTAAGCCCAAACTTAGGCTATTTATCATATCGTGTATAAATGTGCCACATTTCAAGCAAATACAAATTTTCAGACACATTTACTGAGTAAATGCTTGCTAAAATCTTTTACTTACAAACTAGGATCTGAAAAGCTTTCATTAAATAGTAAAGTTTGCTGCTACATTTAAGGGTTTTACAATGCCTTATCTACTAAAACCAACCTTGGAAAATAGAAATCATCATTTGATATGATAAGCCAGTACAGATATAAGAAAAACCAAAAAATTAAGGTTAAATATTTAGACTAAAATGTTATGGTAAGAAAAATAATTCAATGAATAAAATTGGTTTTCATATAGGCATTTGTTAAAGTGGTGGGGGTGGCTTGTATTAAATTGGAATCATTTGTCTTTTACTTTGAGATTCTCTGAATTTTATGTAGAGCTTTTTATATCAGCACTTTGAGAAATAATAATAAAATAAGATGGTGAACCTGATAACAAATTATATCATTTTATACTTATACACTTTGCTGTTGACACAAAACTATACTTTAAAATATATTATTAGAAAAAACATCTTCTGGGCTAGATAATTTTACATATAATTAAACCGGCAAGGTAGTGTTAGCAGCTGTTTAAGTTTGAATGGTAAGCAGTCGATTTCTTTAAAGTCTTGCATTCAGTTTTGTCACATAAGCTCATTTAAGGCCAACAATACCATGTTTTATAGAAAACATTTTTTTCTCTTATTAAACTATAAAAATACTGATGCCCTTTTGACTGCTTGAAACCATCTGAGTTTGGACCATTGTAAATTGGCAGACATCTTTTTTAACTTGGACATAAGCATGTGTGTTCCCATATTTAGTCATGGTGAATTATGAGCATATTAAAAATAATTATCTCCACCTCATAAATCTTTAGTTAAGTTTATTTTAGTTCTTACTTTAATCTCCCTATTAATGTCTTCCAGTTTGGATCAGATATATAGGGGTGGCAATAAATTATAGATTTGAGCTATGTTTAGTGTAGAGAAAAAAAAAACAGTGGCATAATGAATTATAGCTTTAGTTCATATTCAGTATCTGTTCAAAAATCAAACCCATCTCTCTTGCTGTTTATTGAAATTAGAAACTTATTTAAGATGAATGTGGTAATTCATTTCATTTGGCAGATTTGGAAAATTAAAAGAATTGGAAATGCTGTTCAATGGAGGAACAATAAAAGGCTAAATTTACTAAATGCTAATAGTGATAATAAGGATTAGAGTAGATCTGAATTAATTCATACTCTTTAGGTAGATATGATTTGTAATGTGAAAATTTCAGCACTTTGTTTAAAAAAAAACAGTATTGTACTACCAATAATCAGGATCATTATAATTCTGATGTTTAGCAAATACGGTATTATGTATAACACAGCCTCAAGATTGAGACCCACGTTGTAAATCAAATCCTTCTGAGACAGCAAGGGCATTTTAGTCACATGGTCTACAACAGCATTTTTAAAGCCATGTTCAACAGTGTGCTTTGCCATTGGCTCCTCCATTTGTTGAATTCAGGATGACCTTTGCCTGAATAAAGTCAAATAGGATTAAGGCAGGAATTTTCAACAATAGAAAAAGAGCAACAGATGCAGCCTACTTTGAACGTGGGAGGATTGTTGATGCACTGTTGCCTACGGGGAGTGCCTCTGGTGGGTGAGGGACAGGATAAGCAGAGAATAAAATAAGTTTCCAGAATATCAAAAATGTGTACCAGGAAGAAGAAAAATTACAAATTGCCTTTTAGATCTTTTGTAATTATGATGAAATTATTCTGTTTTTAAATCATTGTTCTGTAAATAAACTTTATTACTTTTTATTTTAAAGTTGTAGTTTTTTAAATGTTCATAAACACATAAAAATATGAGTGGCTAAGTGGATATTACTAGTAAAGGCAGAATTACTACTAAATGATATTGTTAAGGCTGCTTTTTTTCTGTCATCGTATTTGTTCCCTTTGAGGTTATAATATTTAAACTATTCTGCATAAAAATTATTCTAGGTTCTAAGTAGAAAATATTGAGATAAGACTTCAAGATAATCACATGTATGGTAAGAATGTAGTTAATTTTTGACTAGAATATATGAAATGTTTTAAGAAAAAATTACCTTTCTTCATTATATTTTGCTTTGTTCTATATAAAATGAAGTGCTTTTATAAAAATGGAAATTTCTAAAAATGGAAATTTATTTATAAAAGTGTACTGGTTTGTCATATAGGTTCACTTCAGATGGTTTAATTTAAAAGCAAATCAAATCATTAGCGTCTCGTGTATGTTAAATGTACATCTTGTAACAACTGAGTGGTTTAGCATCAATGTGTTCTACTTCCTGATATTGAGAGTTTCCTAAGTGACCTACTGTAGTTCGTAATGAGTAATCTTTGAGCTGTTAAAAGCAAAAACAAAAAACAATGCATAAAGAAATGTTTAAAACAAAAGAATAATTTTATGCTTCAGTTATTAATAGCAAAGCTCTTTAGATGCCTTACAAAAATAAGAAATAAATGGTTATACCTATTGGATTCATTAAAATAATATACTGAGATTTAAAGGAATATTATATATAATATTTAAAGGAACATTATATATCATATTTAAAATTCTCACACTTAATGTAACATTCTTTTAAACATTTGACCAGTCCATGTTTGCAGTACAAAATAATTGCATTCATCATGAAATAACTCACATGTGTATAACTTAACTGTTTTTACACACCTTTTTTCTTCCCTAATGCGGCATTCTTATAATAAATTTCTAGCATTGTGAATTATATAATACATAACTGCTGTAATACTTGTAGTTCTGGTTTAAAATTATGCAAAAATGAAATAATGTATGAGGATAGTGGTAGAGATATTAATAAGTGATTTAAAATAATTAAAAATTAGGTTTAAGGAATAAAAATCTAAGCCTATTGAGAGAAAAGGTCTGTTCCACAAGAGGAGAAAAACTCATCTTCAGTTTTTTTATTTAATGAAAGGCTTGCATAAGTTTCTACCCCTCCACTTGTGACTTAATAATGATATTTAAGACCTGATAATAAATATTTTCTGTCTATTCATCAGTACTAAAACTAAAAAGTAATCTCTCATACTGGAGGACACTGCAGTGTTACCAGAAGCCTCTGCAGTAGGCTCTAGTCTCCTACTCAGTATATGAC
The DNA here is from genome assembly GCA_004026965.1 of Petromus typicus. Lineage (NCBI taxonomy): Eukaryota > Metazoa > Chordata > Mammalia > Rodentia > Petromuridae > Petromus > Petromus typicus. Next base: position 82,235 of record PVIR01000629.1, on the reverse strand, counting down.
ACAGGCCTCAGAAATCAAACTACAGGACAGAACTAAGAGATACAGAAAGCAGGGGCCAAGATGGCAAGTGCTGCTTTAGCAAAAGACACTGCTCTGTCCAAACCACTGATTTTTATTGAAAATCAATTGGAGTAAAAGTGAACTATATGTGAGGCTGTACAATCATGTAGTTTCTGTAGAAACTAGTGGAGACAAGACTTATAAAGGAAAAGACAAAGCATTCTCGAATTAGGAACACATCAGACAAAAATATATGGTTGTAATTAAAACATTGTCCTTCTGTAAAAGGGTTTTAGTTTTGGAAACAATTTGAGTGCAAGTTAATTTGACCTTGCATGTAGTTATTGGCCAGACTCTCTTCTCAAACAACCAGTTGTGGGTTTAACTCTTCACAGCCTGCACTGCTTATAGCCTACTTTAGGCATAGTCAATATTGAGGTCTCTTGAATCTTATCTTTCTTGGTTTCTTTTTGCTTTTGGTATATAAGCAATGTAAAGGGTTGTTGGAGAAATATATGTACAGTAATAAAATGGCATGAACAGGACAGAGAAAGAAGTTATCTTAAACTGTGACATGGAATGTAAATTAAATAAATAAATAAATAAAATAGATTTAATTAATTAATTAAATAAATAAAATTTGAGAGAAAGGAAAGCCATGGAGAGGTGTTGTGGGGGAAATAACATTTGAAGCTATATCTTACTGGTTTGATATAATTAAAATGCAAAAACAGGGCAAGGACTTGTAATATTTTATAAAATATCACAAACAATCCTGTACATGAACTGAGTACAGTGATCTTTCTAAAGTACGTAGAGTTCCCTTCACGGAGTTTCTTATTTATTTCTTTATGGACTTGACTTTCTACCTAGACACCCCTCAGCCCTATTCACCATGATAGCTGACAGTTGATCTACTCTTAACTCTTCCTTGTAATCTAACATCTATATAAATTCCTGCAGGACTATCAAAGTAAAGACCATCACTTCATCCTTTGTACTACTTACTCATTTCTCATTCTTCATATGTTAGCCTTCATGATCATTTCTCTTCTCTGCAGAATTGAGCTCCTAAATTCAAACTACAAATTCCTATGTGCCAGAACATGTGGGTAGGCTAGTAAAGAAGACAAAGTCCTTACTCTGACAATTTTATATTTTATAGAAGATTTAAAGTATGAAATTTCAAATTTGGTAAGAAGATAAAGCAAGGAAAGAAATTAAAGAGTAACAGAAGAATGAAATTTCACATACTCATAAAGTTTTTTTCTGCAAAGAAAGATTCCTAAGTGAGTAGATTCCTAAATAATGTTTAAAAGAGAATCATATGAAGATTTGGAGAAGAGAGTCCCTGGCAGAAGAAATAAGTATTATAACAGTCTTGAGGTATAGGTTGGGAATCATAAAGAGCCACTCTCTGGATGTGACATTCATGATGAGACCCAGAAATGAGCATAGATTAGCCAACTGGACAAGGCAGGGAGGAGGGCAGTCTATGTTGAAGACACACGTGTGGTTATTTTTATCAGAGGAGTATGGTATATTGAAGAAGAGTTGGGCAAATATATTAGAGCAGGATGATCAAGGAGAATAAACAGTGCAAAACAAAGCTGAGAACTAAACAAGACTAGATCAAGTCTTTGGAAGATCATGTTATCCTATCAGTGTGAGAATCTATTAAAGAATATAAGCAATAAGAATATATGAACAGATATATACTTGGAAAAAAAATCATTCTCACTTCTGTGAAAAGGATTGGAGGAGGCAGCTGCAAAAGCAGAATTGAATGGAAAATGTATACCCTGGGGTGAGAGATGGTGGTTTAGATTAGATTAGAATGGAAACAGTAGAGAAGGAGGGTATATAAATAACAAGGTCTCTTTATAAACTGATCATTTTTGGTGTTTGATATAAGTATTGTCTATTCCAAGATTCCAAAGATTTCCTCCGAGATTTTCATCAAAACTTTGATCTTTAGTTTTTACATTGAGATCAAGGATCCATTTGGGTTTTTCTTTTTTAAAAATATGGTGTGAGATATGGGTTGAAGGTTTTTGTTTTGTTTTGTTTTGTTTTTTTAGCATATGAATATCATCATTCCAGCACCACTTGTTGAAAAAACTATCTTCCTATGCTGCTGTCTCATTTTTATTGATATTGTATAGAACCATATCTTGGAAAATGTCATTTTATTGTGTTGTAGAATCAAAGAAAGTAAATCTGCCAACTCTGTTTATTTTGAAAATCATCTTGGGTAGTATAGATACTTTGCATTTCCAAATCAACTTCCTAATTTCTGAGTTCAGAAATCTATAGTTGAATATAGTTGAATCTATAGTTGAATCTATAGTTCAGTATGGAAAGAATAGGGTTTTTAAAATCAAGATTGAGTATTATCTGTGAACCTCTCTTTCCATTTATTTGGGTCTTCTATTTTTTAAAATTCAAATCTTTATTGGTACAATATATATACACATCATGGTCACATTCAGCATTGAGGATTGTACTAGTATATGACACAATTCTCATTTTTTTCCAATTCCCCTTCCCACCCTACAACCCGCCATCCTCCTATATATATATAGGCTTTGTTTCTTTTTTTTAATTATTACTATCATAACATAATTTTCTCCACTCATTACTTTCCCTGCACCCCATTTTCTTTTAAATATTTTCTATTTCACAATATCTACTATATATTCTAGAACTCTTTACATCTTCATTTTGTCATACCAGAAAAAGATACAATGTTTACACATCTGTGAACTATTTCTCTTATGAGGATGTCCTGAAGGTACATCCATTTGAGTATGAGTGAATCCATCTTATTTTTTATGGCAGAATAATACTCCATTCTATAAAAGAACCACATCTTCTTTATCCAGTCTCTAGTTAATGGACATTTTGGTTGTTTCCAAAATTTAGCTGTCATAAACGGAGCCACTATAAACATGGGTGCACATATGCACTCTGATATGAATCTCTTAATTCTTTCATGTATATGGCTAGCAGCGGAATAGCAAGGTCAAATAGGACCTCTGATCCTAGTTTTCTGAAGAATCTCCAAGCTGATCTCTACAATGGTTGTACAAGTCTACACTCCCACCAACAGTGGAGAAGGATTCCTTTTACTTTGCAGCCTCGCCAGCATTTGTTGCTGGCTAATTCTGAGATAGCAGCCATCTTTTGTGGAGTGATATGAAATCTCAGTGTTATTTTCATCTGTGCTTCTCGAATGACCAGTGATGTTGAGCATTTCTTCATATGCTTCTTAGCTGCCTTTACTTCTTCCTCTGAAAAATGTCTGTTCATCTCAGATGCCCATTTTTGAATTGGGTCTTTAAATTTGGGTGGGCTGATATTTTTAAACTCCTTATGTATTCTAGATGGTAGCCCTTCGTCTGAGAAATAGCTGGTAAAGATTCTTTCCTGTATTGTTGATTGCATTTTTGCTCTGTTGGTGATTTCCTTTGCTGCACAGAAGCTTTTTAATAAGATGAGATCTCATTTATTGATTTCTTCTGCCAGTTCTCATGCTATGGAGGTTTTGTTCATGAAGACTTTCCCTAAGCCAGTGTCTTCCAGAGTTTTACCTACTCTGTTTTGCAGTATGTTTAGTGTTTCTGTTTTAATATTTAGGTCTCTAATCCATTTTGATTTTAGGTTGGTACACAGTGAAAGAGACAGGTCTAGCTTTAGTCTTTGGCAAGTTAAAACCCAGTTTTTTCAACACCGTTTGTTAAAAAGGCTCTTTCCTCCTTCGAGAATCTTTGGCTCCTTTGCCAAAGATTAAGTGACTCAGTGTTTCTGGATCTTCTACCGATCCTCAGATCTATTACTTTGCCAGTACCATGCAGTTTTTTTTTTTTTTTAAATCATTGATTTTGTAATATAGGTTCAAGATGGGAATATTAATATCCCCCACCATGTTCCTGTTGCCCAGAATTACTTTCACTATTCTAGGTCTTTTGTTGTTCCAGATGAACTTTTGCATTATTTTGTGTAGATCTGTGAAATATGCTATTGAAATTTCAGTCAGGGTTGTATTGATGGCTTTACTGCGAATTCTACAAAATTTTTAGGAAGAGTTAATGCTGTCATTTCTCAAACTCCTTAGTGAAATCGAAAAGGAAGCAGTACTCCCAAATTCATTTCTGGAAGCAACCATTACCTTGATCCCCCAAACAGAGAAAGACCCGATAAAAGAAAACTACAGGTTAATCTCCTTAATGAGCATTGATGCAGAAATCCTCATAAGATACTGGCAAACACAATACAGAGAATCATCAAGAAGATCATATACCCTGACCAAGTTGGATTCATCCTAGTCATGCAAGGATGGTTCAACATATAAATCCATAAATCAATAAATGTAATAAACTATATTAACAGAGTCAAGAACAATAACCATATGGTCATCTCAATTGATACAGAAAAAGCATTTGACAAAATATAACTCCCATTCATGATCAAGACCCTTTAGAAAATTGGATTAGATGGACTCTATCTCATACTAATAAAAGCTATTTATGAGAAACCAACAGCTGGCACCATAGTAAATAGTCAAAAACTGAAAGCTTTCACACTAAGATCAGGAACAAGACAAGCATGTCCACTATCACTTCTCCTGTTCAATATAGAACTGGAAATATTAGCCACAGCAATTAGGTAAAAGAAAGAAATAAAAGGAACAAAGGTAAGAAAGAAAGAAGTTAAACTGTCATTATTTGCTGGTGACATGATATTCTGTATAGAGGATCCTAAAAACTCAACCAAAAAACTGCTAGACTTAATCTCCAAATTTAGTAGCATAGCTGGATACAAGGTTAGTACTCAAAAATCGATAGCCATTGTATACACAAACAACAGACCCACTAAGAGAGAAATTGGGGAGTCAATCGCTTTCACAGTAGCATCCAGAAAATGAAATATCTAGGAATTAGTCTAACAAAACAAGTAAAAAAAATCTGCTCTGAAAACTACAGCACTCTGAAAAAGGAGAAGAAGATATCAGAAAATGGAAAAACATCCCTTGTTCCTGGATATGAAGAACCAGTATTGTCATAATGGCTACACTTCCACAGCTACTTTATAGATTCAGCACAATCTCTATTTGGGTATTCTTTAATTCATCTCAGCATGCTTTATATTCTTAGTATAAAAGTTTTACAGCTAACAGTTCTTTTAACCAGTTTGTCCTCAAGTATTTCATACTATTAAAATAGTAAATTGAATTTTTAAATTAACCTTTTAATTTTGAGCTAATTCTAGATTCAAATGAATTTATAAGAAATAAAAGAGATTATGTATATTTTATCTAGTTTTTCCTACTAGTAACATCTTGCAAAGCTAGAATGCACTAACACAACCAGCATATTGACACTGACAAGGTATAGAATTTTTCTTTTGCTACAAGGATAATCTTTTACAGCCACAGCTATTAGTGAGTTCAACATTTTAATAATTTTGTTATTTAAATTTTTTTTTTTTTTTAAAAGACAGGGTCTCACTTTGTAGTTCAGGCTGGCCCTGAGCTCAGCCTCCAACTCACATCACAGCAATCCTCCTGCCTCTGCCTCCCGAGTGCTGGGATTACAGGCTTGAGCCACCACGCTCAGCACTGTGGCATGTGGTACTGGTTGCTGTTGGGCATGAGTCTTCACACCCCGTACTGTATGTGGTTACTGGGGATCGAACCCTGGCCCTTGCACTTGCAAGACAGATGCTGGAACCACTGAGCCAAACCCTTGGCCCATTTAAAGTGTTTTTTTATGTACAATCATGGTACATAACCTTTTGGATCTGGCATTTTAAAAATTCAGTACATTTTTCTAGACATTTGTCCAGGTTTTACATGTTTCAGTGATTGATTTCTTTATATTATTTAGTATTATCCCATGACGTAGATGTAGCAAAGTTTGTTTAGCCACTCACCTGTTGAAGGAGATATGTTTCCAATTTTTGACTATCAAATAAAACTGTCCTTAACACTCACAAGGACTGATAAATTATCTGTTTTTAAAAAATATTACAGCTATCTACACATTACTGCTAATCTTCCCCTCCCCCATATTATACTTCACTTCAACCACATTTATCCTTTCTTCTTGCCAATTCCTGAAATGGTTCTGGGAATCTTCTTTCCTGGGTATCTTTACAAGGCATGATCAAGAATATTATGATGATTCATAAAACATCCCAGAATGTCGACTCCAGGATCTATCACCATGTAACTTCTAGCTCTCCCACAGTGTCAAAGTGATTAGGAAAGGTAAGCACTTTGAATCAGTTCAGGACTTCGAAACACAGGGCAGTGCAGTTAAAGAAACTCACAAAAGAAGACTTCTAAAACTGTTTTATTTTTTTCTTCATACCAGGGATTAAACTGGGATTTTGTGCTTGTGAGGCAGATGCTAGAACCACTGATCTAAGTCCCAGGTCCTAGAACTGTTTTAGAAAGTGATAATGATGGGATAAGTGTGCTCAAAGTGAAAGCAAGTGTTTTTCAGGAAATTCATGGCAATATATCTTTTACTGTACTAATATTTAAAAAATTTAAACCTTCAGCATAGTTTTTGATCAGGCCTTGTATACATAAATTTTATGAAATGAAAGTCTTTGACTGGCATAATGCCAAGAACTACAATTGTTGAGTTGCAAGATTAACTGCACATTTAGTTTTTGAAGCAGATGTCAAATAGCCAACACAGTGGCACATAGCAGAAGTCCCAGCTACTTAGGAGGCTGAAACAAGAGGACTGCTTGGACCCAGGACTTTGAGACCAGCCTGACCAACGCAATAAAACCCTGTTTCTTTAAGAAAAAAAATTTAAAAATAAAAGATGTATTATTTTATATTTTTCAGTACACAGGGCAAGGTAATATTTTTAATGATAAGCACAACATTGCACAATAGGTTTCTAGCATCTTTTCATTTTGCATGATGAAAGTTTAATAGTACTTTCCATTTTTCTGTTCCCCAAACCCCTGGCAACCATGCTCTGTGGTGCTTCTGAATTGGTCTACTTTAAATATTTGACATAAGTAAATCACACATTATTGTCCTTCTCTAATTAGTTTATTTCATTTGGTATGATGTCCTCAAGATTCATCCATGCTAGAGCATTGATAAAATTCCCTTCTCTTTTTTATGTAATATTTCATCACTTATATGTTCCAGGTTTTATATCTGTAAAAGAACACTTAGATTATTTCCATTTTTTGCTTATGATGAATAATGCTATATTGAACATGAGAATGCATATATTTCTTCAAGTTCTTCATTTAAATTCTTTTAGATAAATACCCAAAAGTAGGATTACTGGATCATAGGGTAGTTTTTTTAAGAATCACCTTACAGTTTTATAGACCAGCAGCCCCATTTAAATTCCCACTAACACTGTAGCAGAGTTAAAATTTCTCAGTATCCTCACCAACACCTGTTATCTTCTTTTTGCTTTTTTTTTTTTTTTTTCAGACAGTGTCTCACTTTGTAGTTCAGGCTGATCCTGAGCTCACTATGTAGCCCAGGCTAGTCTTGAATTTACAGCAATCCTCCTGCCTGTGCCTCCCAAGTGCTGGGGTTACAGGTGTGAACCAGCACACTAGGAGTGTAATATGTGGTACTGGGGATTGAACTTGGGACTTTGCACCTGCCAGGTAGATGTTAGAACCACTGAGCTAAATCCTTGGCCCTGCTTTTTGGTTTTTATAGTGGCCATCCAAGCATAAAGAATAGATGATTAGTGATGTTACACATCCTTTCAAATTTATCTGTTAGTCTTTGTATATATTTTTAGAAAGGTGTCTAAGTTCCTAAGTTCCTATCAGTCCTTGTGAGGGCCTATTTTAATTTGTTATTTATTTATTCATTCATTCATTGATAGAGCTCCTTATGTAATTTGGATATTAACTGCTTTTAGATAGATGGTTTGCACATATTCTGTCCTACTGTGTAACTTGTCATTCACTGTTGTTTTTAGATTTAAGCTTAGGGTTAGGATTAGAGTGAATATTCAGTTTTTTCAACACTTGAAATGACTGTCTTTCCCCTATTATGTAATCTAGGCAGTATTGTAGAACAGTATTTGAATGTATCTGTGAAAGTTTGTTTCTGGCTCTTCTGATTCATTTAATGTACCTGTCTTCTGTACTTCATTTGCTTTTTAATTTTTTTGAGATAGCATCTCATTGTGTTGCTCAGGCTGATCTCAAACTTCTGGGCTCAAGTGGTCCTCCTACCTCAGCCTCTCAAGAAGTTAGGAGTACTAGAGTGTGCCACCAGATCTGGCTCTATACTCTGGTTATTGTTTTTTGTAACATATTTTGAAATAAATAAGCATAAGGGTTCCAGTTTTGTTCTTTGTGCTGAAGGCTGTTTTTGGATATTTGGGATCTCTTGTGATTTTATGTGAATTACAGAATTGCTTATTCTAGTCATGTAAAAACCTATTGGGTTTGGTATAATTGCATTAAATCTATAGGTCATCTTAGGCAGTAGTATAAATATTGTAACAATATAAAGGCTTCTAATTGATGACCATGGGATGCCTTTCCATTTTATTTGTCTTCATTTAATTTCTCTTGGCAGTGTTTTGTGGTTCTCAGTGTATAAGTCTTTTACTATCAGGAGAAGTTTATTCAAAAGTAGTTTTTTCTGGGCCAGGGATTTAGCTCAGTGGTTCTAGCGCCTGCCTTACAAGTGCAAAGTCCCGGATTTGATCCCCAGTAACCACATACCACAGTGCCGGGCGTGGTGGTTCACGCCTGTGAACCCAGCATTTGGGAGGCAGAGGCAGGAGGATTGCTGTGAGTTTGAGGCTGAGTTCAAGACCAGCAGGGAGAAAGCAAGACCCTGTCTCTAAAAAAAAATAGAAAGAAAAAGTATTTTATTCTGTTGATGCTATTGTAAATAAGACCGTTTTGGTAATTTCCTTTCAGTTTGTTCATTTAATGTATAGAAATATAGTTGCATCTTATGTGTTGATTTTCCATACCACAGCATTACTCTATTCATTGAGCAATTAATTAGACAATTAATCTTCCAGGTTCCATAGTTGTAACATTTTACCTGCAAACAGAGATTACTTTTTCCTTTCCCATTTGAATATTATTTACTTACCCTTTGTGTCTGATTGCTTTGCTTTGAATAAAAATAACAAGTACCAGCATTTTGTCTTGTTTCTGGTCTTAGAGCAAAAGCTTTTAATTTTTACCATTGAGTAGGAGATTAGCTGTGGCCTTTTCATGTTGTGTGGATTTTTTAAGGTTTGCTGAGCTACATTATAAGTACCACGTGCTAACTGATTGCGCCACTGGAGCTCCTGAGCAACATTATATACACATAACTTATCCTAATCTGCTGATATTGTAATTTTCACCAGCTGAAGCATAAAAACTTTACTTCCTTTATATATTGTTCCAGTCTCTCATCTGTAGTAATTGTGTTGTGCCCTCAGTTGGAAATGATACAATAGTAGTGTTAAATATTTTTTTTACATGCATAGAGAGCTATATTTTTACAACTTTTGCTTCAAATATAAGACATAATTTAGAAAACACAAGAGAAGTAAAGTTAATGGGAATTCCATCATTTTGTTTACTGTATTTTTTTCTTTTTGATGGGTCAAGAATCATTCTTATATTTCCTTTCAATTTAGAAAACTACCTAAGCTTTTTTTCAAGTAAATTTACTGACAAAAAATTCTCCTGGTTTCTTTCATATCAGATGTCTGAATTTTCCCTTCAGTTCTGAAGTGCTTTTTTTTTGGATATTCTAGGTTAAATGTTCTTTTCTTTTTGTTCTTGAAAAATGGTGTGCTAATTTCTCTGAGCAGCATAGTTTCTCATGAGAAATGGTATACTGTTTCTAGCAGCTTTTAAGAATTTCTCACTAAACAGGCACAGCAGCACATAACTGTAATCCCAGGATTCCGAAAGGCTGAGGCAGGAGGATTGCAAATAAACCCTTATTTGTGAATTAGAAAGAAAATGTCCAGAGGGGAAAGGGTGGGTAGGGGCTAGTAAAGAATGGAAAGAAAAATATTTGATGTTTAAAAAAAATGAAACAAAGCTTATGTAGATGGTGGGGAGTTGTAGGGAAGGCAGGGGAATGGGAAAAAATGAGGATCCAGATGTGTCAGGTACTGGTACAAACCCTCAATGTTGAATGTGGTCATAATGTATATATAAAATGTACCAGTAAGATCAATTTTAAAAAGAAAGGAAGAAAAGAAAGCCTAGCCAGCCTTATTTTTTAAAAAATTTCAACTGTGATTATTTGACATGGGTTTCAAGGGGTTTATCTTATTTTACTCACTTGATGGATATGTGGATCTTTCCCCAAATTTGGGGCATTTTTAGCCATTTTTTTCTTTAGTCATCTTTTCAGTATTGTTTTCTGCCTCATTTCCTTCCATGATTCCATCTTCTTTGTCCCCCCTGACTTCCTTTCTTCCCCTAGCTCTCTCCTTCTCTTCCTCCTTTCCCTTCCCTCCCTCCTTCCCTTTCTCCTGCCTCTTACCTTTCCGTCTTCCTTTCTTCCATTCCTTCCCTTCCTCCCTCCTTCCTTTCTTTCTTTCCTTGAATCAGAGATTAAAATCAGGACTCCTGTGCATACCAAGCAGGTGCTCTACCACTGAGCCATGTCTTCAACCCTAATTTCATTTCTTAGTCTCATGAATTCCTGAGAATCTGTTTTGCTCTTTCTCCTCAGAATACTTTTAGGACATTTTTTTTCTGTTCAGGTTGGCTAATTTTCCTTGCTCTGCCTTCCAATTTATTGATGCTTTCCACTGCCCCCTCTCTGTTGCTACTGATCCATTCATTTGTGTTTTTATTTGGTGATTTTTCAAAAGTCTTTTTTCTAAGATATTTTTCTTTGCTTTCAAGCATATTTATAAATACTTGTTAAAATAGTTTTATGATAGTTGCTTTTTGTTGCTGTTGTTGTTATAGCTCTGTCAGGAAAATTTGAGGTATTGCTTCATTATTACTTCCGGGGAGACGTGGAAGTCCAGGTTTCTCATTTGGCATCGATTAATACCCAGGTGAGGCTGAGTCTTCTCATTACCACTGTGCAGATGTGGTGGTTTCTGCTCTCCACTGGCCCAAGTAGCTCTTGTTACCTCCCTGGCTAAATGTGAAAATCTTAAATGTGGTTCTGTTTCCTCCACTCATACCATGGGGATGTTTTGGCCTCATCACCACTAGGTGGTAGTGATAGTCCTGAATTTCTTTTAGGGTTCTTCTCACATCACCCCAAAGAGAGGAGAAATGATTGCCTCACTACTGCCAGATGAAGGTGGAAGTCCAAGCTTGCCAGGGGTTTGACGGCATGATTTACATTATCAGCTAGCACAGGTGGAAATCCAGGCTGTTCACTGTGCTTTCGTGTATGTGAGTGGGAGCTGGGCCATTGCTTTTTCCATAGTTTTTGACTGAGCTTGTAGTTTATTATATAAAAATTCCCTGTCTTTCCTGGCATACCTCTCTTTTGGTTCTGTGGCCAGAGAGAACAGCCTTTTGTTGGAGTTTTTTTTATCTGTGCCCATTGGTATTTCTGATACACCAACTTCTTTAGCTCCAGTGTACTCTATAAAACAAAATGAAAAACTCAGTGAATTTATTATTTTATTCTTGGAATTATGAACTAACTTCCTTTCTATATACTTTTCATAGTCTCTATATGTTTATGTTTGTCTAGAATTTTTACTTTTTATACTGAGGGAAGATTAGGGAAAATTACATTTATTCCACCTTCCTAAAAAAGGAAATAATTTAAGTAAACAATTTTAAATTTACAAATATTTTTGGAATACACTAATTTATTTTACTTAATTGTATTATATTTTATTTTTGTGGTGCTGAGAATCAAACTCAGGGCTACATGCGTGCTAGGCAAGTGTTCACCACTATGCTAGTGTTGCCATGCCTAGATTAACTTTTTCATATTGTTATTTTATCCTACAACCATGTTGAATTTCTTAGTTCTAGAAACATTTTTAAGATTTCACAGGGTTTGTACATAAATTGTCTGTACATATAAATCATTTTACTTCTTTTCAAATATGGTCTTCCTTTTCTAATTCCTGCTATGGTGGATTAATCTTTTGCTATTTAGTATTAGGATTTTTTTTCTTCCTTCCTTCCTTCCTTAATCCATCCATCCATCTATAACTATTTCAGACATAATATGAATATATATATACATATATATATATATATATGTATATATATATATATACTCTGTACTCATTTTTTTTCACGAGCAAACACAAAGTTGGTTAAAGTCCATTCAAATGAGGAACCTAACTTTTAAGTTGATGCTGGTCAGGAAAGATTTTCTCCCACCAGATTCAGTTTATTTACACATTCACTTTTGAATTGTTGACTTCCTGAAGATCCACTTAAATTTCTATGAGAGAAGTTACCTACAGGAGATTATTTTGTCCGCAGGGAGCATTAAACAATGTCTGTAGATGCTTTTTTAGTTGTCACACTGAGGGAGAGAGTAATGTTACAGTCATCTAGTAGGTGCTATTGAGCATTCTATAAAGTGACCCATAACAAAATCTTACACAGACTAAAATGTCAAAAGTGCTTGGTTGAGAAGGCTGTATGTTATAATGAGTTGTAAACTGACTTGAATAGGTTCAGATAATCCTTGGAGACCTTGGTATTGCATTAAAAATGTTTAATGCATTTTGTTTATTCCAAAGTATTAGAATTTTCCTTATATTGTCAAACCAATTATGAATTCCTAGGATGATTCTATTTGGTTAGAGTGAATTATTTAATTAATATATAGTTAGATTTGATTTGCTAGAATTTTCCTGTTTAAGAAATTGATTGTATTGGTACATTTTATATATACACACATTCAATATTGAGAGTTTGTACCAGTACATGACACATCTTACTTACCATTTTTTCCCATTCCCTGTCCTTCCTCCAACCCTCTGCTTTATATACACAAGTTTTGTTTCCTTTTTTTAACCATTAAATTTTTTCTTTCCCTTACCTTTACTCTTCTTTTTCCTTTTCCATTTGAACATTTCCTTACTATTTCACAGTACCTATCATACTCTTTAGAACTCATTTGCACCTTCAGTTCCTCATACCAGAGAAATATGGTATTTGCACATCTGTGTCCTACTTACTTCACTTATGAGTATGTCTTCAGGGTATATCCATTTGAGTATAAATGACTCCAATTTATCATTATTTATGGCAGAGTAATACTCCACTTTAATTAGAAAAAAACAACCCCACATCTTCTTTATCCAGTCTCCTGTTGGTGGGCATTTGGGCTGTTTCCAGTGTTTAACTGTCACAAACTGAGCTGCTATAAACATGGGTGCACATATGTGACTGTGATAGGAATCTTTTAATTCTTTCATGTATGTGCCAACCTAAAATTTTCTTAATAATTTTTGTCTTTGTTCATGAGAGATGTTAGACTGGAAATTTCTTGTCTAATTTTGGAGTGCCAGTCTCCTTCACTTGCATGTTATGGATCTTCAGAAAGGTAGAACCAAGGGAAGCTATAAAGAGACAGATAGGTGAGAAAGGTCTTAGAAATTAGATCATGTAGTTACAGAGGCTGAGAGACCCTGAGACAGGAACAAACTGTGAGTCAGACACCCTGGAATGTCAGTGCTGGTGTGGTTCAGTCCAAGACTGAAGGTGTAGGAAACTGAAGAACTGCTAGGTGAGGCAAAAGCTTGAGCCTGGGAAAGCTTTGGGAATTTGTATCTTTCAAGGCATTGCTTTTCTTTTGTCTTTTCAAATCTATTGGCATAAAGTTAGTCAGAAATTTTCTTATTGTGTTAATATCATTACTGCTCCTATTTCTGATGTTGATGATTTGGTTTGGGTTTTTGTTTGTTTTGTTTTGGTTTGGTTCTGGAGAGCACTCCTGAATTGAAGACAAGTGTTTCACCCACCAAGGTAACCCCAGCCTCATAAGTGCTATAGTATCTTCTCTCTTTTGGCTTCCAAACCCATTAATTCAGATAGATGTTTATCAACTTTTTGACCTCAAAATTTAGCTGTTAGTTTCATTGATATATCTGTTTTTTATTTCATTACTTTCTACTCTGATATTCGTTCTCTTTGTCTTAATTTCTTCAAGACAGAAATAGTTTGTTTCAAAAGTTTATTTTTTCTAACTAATCTTTATTTTTTTCTAACTAATGTAGGTGATGAGCACTGTATATATAATAACTCTTGTTTTAGTTCCATAAATTTTAATGGGCTGTATTTTTATTTTCATTCAGGTCAAAGTAATTTCTAAGTTTTTGAGCTGTGAGTTATTTAGAATTGTCACTTAGTTCCAAATATTTTTGAGTTTTCAAAATACCAGTTCTCAGTTTCTAATTTACAGCCATGTTTAGACAATATATTTCATGATTTATTTTCTTTTAAATTTATTAAAATTGTTTATAGCTTAATCATGTCTCAATAAATTTTTAAAGCACATTATGAGATAAGCTTAATTAGAAAATTAATTAGAAAATATTTTTTTAGAGTAGAAACTAAGGGGAAGTAATGATTTTTGTTTTTATTTTGTTTTGGGTTTCTTTGTATGTAGGGTCATGTACTGGGAGTTGAACTCGGAGTGCTTACCTAGCCCTTTGTAAAATTTTTATTTTGAGACAAGGTGTTTTGAATTGGCCAGACAGGGCTTCTGTGTATGGTTCTAATTCAGCAAAGCCAGTATCTGTGATCATAGTTGTGTGCCAGTGTGCCCCACTTGAACTGTTTAATGTGACTTGATTCCCTGGGTATTGGAAAGGCTCTAGGGATTAGGACTTAGAAATAAACTGGGAAAAATGAGTTGGCATTTACTTGCCCACTTCTTCACCATCACAGCCCCTTACCTGAGTTTTAGTGGTAGAGCCACAGGACCTGTATTTTATCTGAGTGTTTGCTCACTGTTTCACTAGTCCAAAAGATTCTGATGGCTGACGTATTTGCAGAATACTAATTTGAAGGTTGATTGCCTGTTTATCACAAATAAAAGAGAATTGTAGCTCTCTGAGTAAACTGATTTAATACCACAACTTGAGCCAAATTAATATATTACTTTGTACCTATAATTCAATGTATGTACCATGCTATAGTCAAGCTAAATAATATATTTATCGTCCTTCCTTTTGTGGTACCAGGGATTGAACTCAGGACTTTGCACTTACCAGGCAGGCAGGGACACTACTGAGTTACATCCCTGACCCTAAAATATTTAAATTTTTATCCCATCAAATTTAACTTTAAAGAACTCTCTCTCAAAGTTGGTTTTGGAAAGCTTTTGGAAAAAGTGTATATGTAAACTTGATGAGGGAAAATCTTTTAATATATTTTATGATTTAAGTATCATGTTACATTTTTACATAAAATATTTAACTACTAAGTTCTTTATGGCAAGTATAAATTCCATGAGAAAGGGAGGGACATGTTCTGCCTACCATCATATTCCAATACTTATACATAGTGGCTAGTCAGTAAATTTTTGCCAAGTGAGAAAAAAAGCACTACATTACTACTTGTGGTGGCTTTAGTAGAATTAGAATAGCTGATAAATTTTGTCCAGTTTTACCTTAAATCTCCATATGGGACAGATCATTAAACTTCTTTGGTGCCTTTTCATTTCCTTCATCTTTAAAAATCATGCTAAGATTTAGGGACAAGCTAAATAGCTTCAGGGGTCTCCTATGAGATGTTAACTGGAAATGCAATCTGCAGATGAGTTAAGACAGATTCTTTACTTAAATGCCTTACACTTAATAGGTGCTCAGTATACTTAAATATATATATATATATATATATATTGAGAGAGAGAGAAGGAGAGAGAGAGAGAGGAAGAGGAGAGGAGAGGAGAGAGAGAATCTTGCTTTGTAGTTCAAGCTGACCCTGAACTCACTGTGTAGCCCGGGCTGGTCTCAAACTCTCAGCGATCCTATCTCTGCCTCTTGAGTGCTAGGATTACAGGTGTGAGCCGCCACACCCAGCTTGAATCAACATGTTTTAATCCAACTCCTTGTTTGTTTATTTGTTCATTAGTTGATTTGCTTATTGAACAAATGACAAAACCAAAACCAAGGACTGGGACTTTATCATATGTAAGGTCCTGTGTTTAATCCCAAGCATCAAAGGAAAATTAAAAAAAAAAAAAAAAACTATTAGGCTAATATCATTTTTTAAACTATCAGGCCAGAACTAGAATTCCAATCCCTCTTCTAGTACAATATTCTTTTCCAGTTAAAGTTTCAATTCTGAATGACTTGCAGAGAGAATTATTTGAGGAGAGGTGTTTCTGCAGTGTGCCTGCATACACTTGATGCCTAGAGATCGTTAACAGACAGATTCTGCCTGGAATTGTACTGCCAGGACTACAGCCTACACCTTTTAATAACTAGAGCTGATTAATCTTTCTCATCTGTAAAATAGAGATAAAAGTGCATAACTTGGGCTTTTTCGAGGATTAAAAACATACAGGATTGCACTCAGAAAAAACTTCTGTTGAGTACTAAGTAAGTAGTACTGCTATTAAAATTATTTTTTTCTTGCTGTTAATAATTTTTTATTAGACTGACTCTGGAGACATAGTTCACTTTCTTAGTCCCACAGTTTTATGGTTACTCTTCTTAATCTTTTCTCTATCACAATTTTAAAATCCTTCATTAGGATAATGGAGGGTTAATGAGAATTTAAAAAGACAAATTCAAGATTCTTACCAGTGATCTTTATTTCTGAGATCTTTTATCTCGGATATGAGGTGATCAAAAAAAAAATCCATGAATGTTTATATTTTAAAGTATTACAGTGAAAAGGCACATTGCCATGAATCACTCTGAAAATAACTCTTCCTTGCTTTGAGCACACTTACCCCGTGTTCGTGACATTCTGAAGCAGTTCTGGACATCCTCTTTAATGTATTTAACAAATGCAGTGAATTTAGCCACCTGCTGCCATCCAGTGGGAAGGCATGCTCCTAAAAACATTACAGAGTGTCTTCTTCCACTTTATTCATAAACTCTGGCAAAAGCAGCTTTGGGGTCTTTCCTAAAAGAAAATGACTGTAGAAAGTAAACATTTTAATCAATTCAAGATGTGTAGACAGCTATGCACAACTCTCCAAGAGACACTTCCAGGACTGGCTCAGAAAGTGGCAAGAACAGTGGAATAAGTGGATTTGAAGTGGGAAGCAGTGTTTTGAGGGGAACTGTCTTTTATTGTAATTTTTAAAGTTTAAACTTTTTATCACACCTCAGTGAAGAGAGGTAATATTTTCTTAAAAATAAAAAAATAAAAATAATAAAAGGTAAGTCTTTTTAAAAACTGAGAGTGCAAATTGAACTTATGATTTTTAACTTTATGATGATATAAAAGTGATATGTATGAAACCATAGTTCAAGTTTTGAATTTTTATCTTTTTGGAGTATCTGTAGAAGGTACTGAGGCCACATCTTCCAGTTAGCTCCGGGATCGTGAGGGCAAACAACCAACATACGTTATGATGTTCAGAGGGTTGTGTGTTAAATGCATTTTTGACCTACAGTATTTTCAGCATACAGTCTATCACTATATAACCCTATTGTAGTTAAGGAGCATATCTCTATATTTTAAAAAATAAACTTTCTAAAATGTTTATCATACATGATATAGACATGTATTTTCTAGAGAAATCTATCTGGATTGTGCCTAAGACACTTGAAGCCTTGAGATCACTAACAGACAGAATCTATGTGACACCTAGATTCTTTATTAATGTATTTGTTAAAATGAAAGATGCAAATCATTGAAAAACATGGGATAGAATATATATATGGAGTTGGATCAAAAAAATTCTCTACTGTATAGATGATTTGAAATTCGATTAACTTTTAGAGATAATTAACCTTCAGAAATTTCATCCGATTAAATTCTGTGGTGTTTTTGTCCTTGTCTAAGCAGAGAAGTTATTTTAATCTGTACATATTATACAATTAATAATAAAGTTATTTTGTATATGTAACATATATATATATTATAAAGAATTACCACTCTTAATTTCTATTAAGAGGTGATCCTCTTTGTCAGCTGTTCTTGAAGATGGATCTGTACAGTTCCACAAGACGCTTTGATAGTTTCTCAACTAAAGTCTGTTGTCATCATAATTCTGAATTTTTTTCCATCGAGTTAACAATGGCAATAGATTGGGCCAAAGCCATGATGTGTGTTGTACTGGCACCAAAATATGATTAGAGAAGTGGCAGTAAACTGATACAGTAATCACTATGTTGTTCACTTTTTTTTTTCAGCTTTAAACAAAAAGCTAGATTCACTTAATGTCTCTGTAAAGCAGTACAAATGAACTTTCAAAAATCTTGTGCTGTTTGTAGTATGCACCCCTCTAATATTCTGTGTGATAAAATGGAGAGTGTATCTTTTGCTGGGATTGTTGCCTTTACTTCAAAGCGAAGCTCATCCAGGCAACTTTTGCAGGGAACACCAGTTTTACTTGAAGAAATGAGTGACAAACTGGTTATTCAGATTTAGTCTTTTGTAAGTATTTTCATGAGAAG
Source organism: Petromus typicus (assembly GCA_004026965.1). NCBI lineage: Eukaryota > Metazoa > Chordata > Mammalia > Rodentia > Petromuridae > Petromus > Petromus typicus. Next base: position 63,669 of record PVIR01000629.1, on the reverse strand, counting down.
AAACAAAATAGGTCTGTCATTTCAGTTGATAGTATTTGTTTTGGTCAGAATATTTGAAGATTCTGAGAAAAAAAATTGGAATTTTGTAGCACTGAGTTTGAGATTTTTTCAGTACTTTAAGTTTTCTGAAGCAATTGTGATAATATTAAGGAAACGTATTTTTTAACATTAAATAATATAATGTGTCAACATTTGGAAGATCTGTGTATTTCAAAGAACTATATTTCAAGTGACTGATTTTGTTGTATTACCAGAGTTATGAATAAAGAAAAAGCCTTTTAAAGTGCAGGATAGTTCAAAGGATTTTAATATAACAGAATTTGGTAAGTTCATTAATGTGATTTCAGATTGCACATTGTAAGAAACCACCACTCCTGAGTTTTGGTGTAGTGTCAAAGAATAATATCCACCGTTGTCTGAAAAGGCCTATAAAAGTCTTTTTCTTTTTATCTTCCTCTTTTTTTTTTTGGCAGTACCAGGGATCAAACTCAGGACATTGCACTTGCCAGGTGGGTAAGGTGCCATTGAGCTATACCCCTCGCCCTTTAAAGCCCTTTTCTAAGTGTAGTTTGTGTGTTACATTTTACTCATTCATTTCAATCAAAACAATATATCACAGCAGATTGAAAACAGAAACAGATAAAAATTCAAATGTCTTTAAGCCAGAAATTAAAAGAGATTTGTAAAAACAAAAAACAGTATCACTCTTCTCACTAATTTACTTTTGGAAAATACAATAATTTTTATAGAAACTTTTTATATAAAAATGTAAGGTTTAGTATTGTTTTAAAGGAAATTTATAAAGATTTTTAATTTCTAAAGCAGTAAATACCAATAGCCATGACCACACACTAAATAAATAAATATATATCAGAGAAAATATACTTTTTTGTTTTTCTTTTTTAGGTGTAAATATACAGTAAAGGTTTAGAGGCCTCTAGCTTTGTTTTTGCTTCTAACACATGACAGAAAGTATACTTAATTTTTCCACAAACTTTGTGTCAAAATATTCAGTGTAGAAAATAGGGAGTTTTTTGTTTTAACTTTTTTTATTTTTAAGTTTAAGTCAAGACTGGGCTTACTCAGCTTTTCTGACTACATGAGAATAATCAGCATTTTCAGTTCTGTTTTAAGCATTGTCTATACTTTGTGATTACATCTCTTCCAAGAACTGTACTGAGCAGTGGTGAGCCTGTGAGTCATATGCCACGTGGACTGCTATCGAAAGCTCTAGAAGGTTCACCATCATTGATACAACCTTTACATTTATTTAACTTTTAAATCCTATTTCTTCATTAGATCACAACGTGGTTTAAACTAAGATTATAATCCAATTGCAAGCCATAGTTAACCATCTAACAGTTGATAACTACGTAGTACTATTTTGTGATTTTTTTTCTTGTGATATTCAGTGAAATTTTTCAGACATATGAAAAGAATTATTTGCAACATTGCTAATGTGCTCATCTTTTTGCATGAGGCAAAACTAGTTGAGGCTAAGTATTCATAGTTACATTTTAAAGTGTACTTAAAACATGTATTGTAAATATAAATTTAAAGATGTAGGTAGTCATACAAATAATAGTTATAAACTCTTTTTTCTTTTTGCAGTACAAGTGAAGGAGACTAGAACTATTCTATCACTGAGTTACATCCTCAGCCCTGTTTACTTTTAAAATTTTCAGACAAGGTCCTAAAACATTATTTTTTACTAAAGTGCCAAGAAAAAAAGAGAAAGAAAGAAAGAAAGAAAGAAAGAAAAGAGAGAGAGAGAGAGGTCTTGCTAGGTTTCCCAGCCTGATAAAGACCATTAGTATCTCCTACAATGCCCCCTTATAAGTAGCCTCTGAGAAGCAGGAATTAATCCTTTCTTTTCATATGTCTGAATTTTTAAATTGAAAATCTCAAGAAAAAAATATGATAAAATAGTAGGTATATATCCATCAACTGTTTAAGTAGTCATCTACTTATGGAACTGTCGCATTCCAAACTTGGTTCAAGTTAAGAAATATTATTTTAATTAATTAATCAATTACTTTTTGAGCTTGAGTCTTGCTATGTAGTTTTTGCTGACCTTGAACTAATAATGATCCTCCCGCCTCAGCCTCCCCAGTGCAGGGAATACAAGCATGTGCCATTATGCCTAGCTCTATAATTTTATTTTAAACTGGAAACTCAGATATTCTAAGTATGTTATTCATCTGCTTTTGAATAATCCCCACTGATTACTACCCAGAAAATCAAGACATATATTCCATAACATTTTCCATCTCTTAATTCTGCCCTTAACTAGTAGTAAGACTACTGGATGTACATGACACCTGTTGGAATCGCCTTCCACCTGTGCTTACGGTTGGTGGTAATTAACACATTCCAACTGGTAAGAGATACCAAATGTGGATAAACACAAAGCCTCAAGCTGTATACTTTCTAGTAAGGAGAGAAGAGTGGCTGGATGCTGTCCTACTTCAAATGGCAAACGATGTCTGCATTCTCTCCTCTGGAAACTCACCAGCTGTACTTCCATATTGACACTTTACCCTAATCACACCTCCCCATTTATTTTTGGCTACATTTATTGTGATAAGAATAACAGAAAATATTTGTCTGAAGATCACTTAATACATTTTCAAAGACAGATAACCAAATAATCAATATATTCAAGTATGATAATCAATATATTCAAGATTGTTTATATGATTTTTAAGGACCTTTCTGCTCGTGGCTCTGTGAAAGTGTTAAATTATTATATCTTATATTATATCTTATATTTTGCTGACTTTTTTTTTCTGAAGATTGTTAAAGTCTTTGGAGTTGCCCCGGAGGTGTACATGTATAAATTAGACACCTCAAAAAAAAAATGACTGCTGTTTAATATTTTGCATCCCTCAAAATGTGGTTAACGCCCACTAGGGCATGCTTAGACTTGGTTGGTAATTACAATTGAGCTGTAAAATATTTTGACAGTTTCCAACTGTTGTGTACTTGTTAGTCATTTGGTGGCAAATGCAATTTGGTGAGGTTTTTGGTGGGGCATATTTAATTAAGACTCTTTCAATTAAGTAGTATGTCACAGTAAGCATCAGTACTAAGTTTTGTAGCTATGAGCTACTTTACATTTTACCCAAGGCAGGAAAAGTGTTTTTCTTTAAAAAACGTTGCGATGTAAGTGAGGCTTGCCATGCTTTTATGCTTCTATTTTTCATTACAAGCGTTTACTTGTTGTGTAGTACAGTATAACCACTCAGTACTTACTTAATTTGTAGCCTGAGTATTGTATATTACTTCCCTAGGTAATGAATTCAATGGTAAATAAATCTGAATTGCTCACAATAATTAAAAAGACTTAAAAGAGAGTTGAGATAGATTTTTGTGATACATTTTTATCCTCTTTTATAATAAAGATAGTAATAAGCTAATTTGAGCAATATGACAATTCCTAGAAAGAGTGAATGTCAGGGCTTTCACGGCAGGCTAGGTTACCTGTATAGATAGAAAAGAGGAAGTGAAGCATTTTTAAATTTTTTTTAAACATTAGATAAATAATTACAGCTATTAAATAAATAATTACTTTGGGAATTATGGAGCCAAGTGACTGTAGAGAAACTTTATACTCAGTGTTTTCAAAAGCAAAAGAGTTTTTAAAAATCCTCTGGTCAAGAGATTTTCAGTTATTCAAAAAACCTGTTACTTATTGTGGAAATCTTGAAACATTGTATTCTTTCTATTTTGTTTATGTGAATTTCGACCATGAAATAATCACTACTTAAAACGATTCTTAAGAGAGAAAGCAAGAATTTTGTGAAAGTAGTTCAGTAGTTCTTTTATTCTATCTAACTTTTCAGAAACATCAGAATGTGATCCATAAAGATAAAATTAAATATTGTACAGAAAAAACTTACTATAACAATTTAGACTTTATTTTAAAATGGATTATCTCTCCAAAGAATCAATGCTGGGGAAATTTGTTAGACTAAACCATGTTTATTTTCTATGATAATCTATATATTCAATGTGCAAAAGGACTGAAATTGGTGAGGGGAAGGATAGATACAAGCTGCTAATATCTCAAGTTAGACAATGGAAGTAATTAAAAATATGATGCTTGTTCCATGAATGTATGCATTTGTACAGTTTATTAAACTGCATATTTTAACAGGGTGAATTTGGTTGTATATTATATTTTGATAACCATCTCTTTAAAAATTAAAAACAAAATTTAAGTTGAAGAGGAAAGCTATGTTACTGTCATAATGTCAGAAAGTTTATATTGTTAACTTAGTCTGGAATGCATACATAATTGAATTTGATTAGCTTTGTCCAATAAAAGCCAAAATTTAGGGAGAAGTTGGATAAAACCATCCATTCTCCTTAGGTAGTATCTTTTTATGTAATTTATTCTATTGAGCTAGTTATATATAAATTAATGGTTATCTCCCAAGTATGTGAAAATATGTTTTCCCTTTGATCAACATTTTCAGATCAGCATTTCACTTTCATTAATTTTTTAAGGTCTGTACGTGGATCCTTATAATCCACATTAGATATTACTGTTAACATGATTTATAATACTCGCGTTGGGAGCACATATACTAAAATGGTTTATAAGACCTATTTCTGCTATAATGGTACCTTGCTTGATATGCAGGTGCAATTACATACTTACTGAAGTGAATTTGGAACTGCAGGTTATATTTTTAAAATGCACCAGGAGACTAATAATCTCATAATATATTTTTGAAAGTGAATATCTACCATTTAGTTTTACTAATTTATAGATTGGTAGCAAAGGTAAGAGATTAAGATTCATTTAATAATATTGAAACTCATAGCACACTATTTGAGCCTTTCTTGGTATTTCATCTATATCGTTTTACTTTAATGGGAATAATAAATATTGTGAGATACTGATTTTTCTTAGATATGTTAATCATGATCAAAATATAAAAATGATTTTTATTGGAATGGTATCAAAATGATTCATTAATTATTTTTAAAAATATTTAGGAAGTCCTTAAATATTAAAAAATGAGGGTTTGGTTAACTTTACAAGCTATTAAAGCGGATTATAAAATAACAGCTTATTGGTAAAAACAATAGATTAGTCACTGAAGCAGACCATCTAGCTCAGAAATAAAGTTTTACTCAGATACACATGCATACCTAGTAATTTAATATACAGTAAAGGATCACAGAACAATAAAATACTACTTGGATAATAACTAAGAAGACGAATTTACATTATTCATCAAATTGTATTGTAAGTACATTAGAGCATTAAATAAAAATGAAATCAGGTTTTTTGATTTTTGTTTTTGAGAAAGGGTCTCACTTTGTAGTTCAGGCTGTCCCTGAACTCATTCTGTAGCCCAGGTTAGCCTTGGAACTCTCAGCAATCCTCCTGCCTCTTTGTCCTGAGTGCTGGAATTACGGGCATGAGCCACCATGCCCGGCACTGTGGTATGTGGTAATGGGGACTTTGCGCTTGCTAGGCTGACACTGGAACCACTGAGCTAAATCCCTGTCCTTGAAATCAGTTTTTTAAAAAAAACATAATATATTAGATTTCTGGAGAGAAAATAAATATCTAAAATAAAAGAAGCAAAAGATACCACCAAACAAAAGATCAACAAAGTATAAAAAATAAATGATTAAAAATACAACCAAAAGAGGGAAAGATATGTTTTTAGTAAATAGAAAAAGAAATATTAACCATTATTAATATGAAGGGTATGAATTAAAGTTCAGAGTTACTATTACAGTATTATTTTCTGAATAGTGTTTCATTGTTTTATGATGCTTCCTTACATATTTTTTTTAATAAGGAAGAAGTAAGTAATAGAACTATAAGTCAAACTCAGGTCTCCCTGACTCAGAGTCCAGGAATACTCAGAACGCCATGCTGTTTCTATCTATTTTTATACTACCTGTTCTTATGAATATGGCTTCTTCATGGCAGTCTATAAGTGGTTTAGTAATACTCAACTCACAGACTTGAATTTATTTTTATTTCATTCTAACAAAAAAATAGCCACAAAAAAATTGACTGAATAAACATGCATGACTTTTTGCCATGTCTGATCTTTTATGTGTGTGTAGCAGTACTTGTTTGCAGTTCATACAGTTTACAGTCATCATAAGGAGTAGTTACTTGTCCATATTACAGCCTGATTTTCTTTAATTCCCTTCTTTCCTTTCCCCTGACTCCACAGGTTCCCCGATCCCCTTTTTGTACTTGTTGATAATTTGTCTTACTTTAAAAGCATGCGTGATTTTTAAATTAATATCCCTTGAAAAGTGCATTAACTTTCCTGTTCCTCTTTCTGTTCCTCAACTTTACTGTTCCTCTTCCTTGTAGATAGATCAATTTTGTTAGATTACTGTATGAAATATAGGTCATATTATAGAAGAGCTACTAGAACATCCCTTCTGGCAAAATTGCTCAACAGAACAAAAATGATTAAATTTATGACAGTATCTGATATTTGTTTTAGTAAAACAGTTTTTGCGTACAATCTGTTATAATATATAGTTTTAGCTGCAGTTTATTTTCTAAAAATTGACTTTAGATATATAGTTGGAAAAACTGAGGTTTTAATTTGCTTTAGTTTGCAGGCTGGGATTGGTCACTAAACTAACAAGTACTAAACATCACTACTAAGCTACACTCCCAACCAATGAAGAGAATTTTAATAGACTTTTCAAATAATTAGAGATTGTTTTCTTTGATACAACACTAAAACTCATAGGTGATAGTTTCTGAATCACAATTTGGAATCTGAAGCCATGAATTGGTCTCTGTAGCATTGAGCTGCATCCTCTATTGACGTATGGCTTTGTAATTTACCTTGTTGATTTGCTTCTAAAACTCACACAGACCTTCCATGTGTTGTCACGTTGGGTTGTACAATGTTAAAAAAATTGTCGGTATCACTACAGATATTTTACCCATCTTTGTGATATTAGGAACAGAATTCAAGCACTCAACCACTAAGGAGCACCCCTAGTCATTTCTATTTTTCTTTTTTTTAAAGGTTTTTCAAGACAGGATCTTGCTTTGTGGTTCAGGCTGGCCCTCAGCTCAGCCTCAAACTCACATCACAGCAATCCTCCTCCCTCTGCCTTCCTAGTGCTGGGATTACAGGCGTGAGCCACCACACCCGGCACTGTGGTATGTGGTACTTGTTGCTGCTGGGCGTGAGTCTCCACGCCCAGTATGGTATGTGGTTACCAGGGATCGAATCCGGGTCCTTTCCCTTGCAAGACAGGCGCCGGAACCACTGAGCTAACTCCCCGGCCTCTATTTTTCATTTTGAGACATGGTCTTGCTAAGTTGCCTGGCCTGGCCTGGCCTTAAGTGGCAGTCCTCTTTCTTTAGCCTCCGGTGCACCCAGAATTATACTAGATATGTGCCCAGATTACCATTGATTTTTGTGCAAGTCCTTAGTCCATCTTTTTTTTCCCCCACATCTATTGTTTATGTGTCCATTTTCTGCCTTCTCTATTTTACATAGTTAATAAGATATATTTGATTTTGCTCCTGGTATCATTATTTTATGTTAGCTTCCAGTTTTCTTCTAAGATTTTTTAAAATGTAGGCCATGTGTGTATGCATGCTTTTGTATGTGTGTAGCATTTAAGCAGACCATGATTTTAAATAAATTTTATTATTTGAACATTTCGGATTTGGAAAAATTTAAGCAGAGTAGCTGTGAACATTTCTGTTTGTGTGTTCTGTTCTTTATAAGGATGTGTTTGTAGGATGTAACCCCAGGAATTGCTAGGTTATAGGATGTGAACGTCTTCAAATTTAGCATAATGGCTGTTGCCAGAGTTTTTTTCATCAGCTCTGTATGAAAGCTCTCTTTGCTCTACATCTTTGCCAATATTTAGTATTTTGAATTTCATTAAATATTTTATTTCAGCTAAAATATTTCTAAAATTCCAGCCTTTTAAGGGGGAAGTATTAATAATATCTTGTGCCATACTTTGTTTACTGGCTGTCTCATAATATCTTTTTCTTTCTTTCTTTCTTTCTTTTGGCAGTACCAGAGGTGGAACTCAGGCCCTTGTACTTTACAAGATAGGCATGCACTTGAGCTAAATACCCAGCCCACTGGCTATTTCAGTTCTTTGTATAGGCAGTTAAAATGTTGAAGTGCACATTGAGATGTTGCCCATTATCTTATTGGTTGACCTTATTTTTCATCCTGATTTGTAGTTTTTTTACATTCTGGCTGCAAACAAACCTTTTCATGAGGGGAAAATATGTAGTTATTTGGCACCAGTTTACTTAACTTTAAGAACAGAAGGCACAGTATGCTAGCATTATAATCTCAGTCTGTGAAGCCATGAAGAAGTATTGCCGGGTGTAAGGTGCCAAGTCCAAGTGTGGGTCACTCTGGCTTATAAGATGTAGCATCTTATACAAACACCCTGTACACATAACTGTCAGATCCTCTACAGATCGTGCTTGTTTGTAATAATCACACTAAGCATAAGGAAGCTGCTGCCTTTATTTTTCAACAGGCATTTATAGTTTACTGATAGGTTCCAAATCGGCACACATGCAGTTCACCAAGCATGAGTCATTTTTACAATACATAATATTGCCTTGTAACGCAGATGACATTTTCCATTTATTTCGATGCAAACAGTGTTAGCACAAGGTGAACTTGAAGTTATTTCTATGTGAAGAAATAATTTGAGTCTGCTGTTTAACCCTCTCCCTTGGGGAGATGGTATCTTTACAAATTTGACTCTACTAATTCATGAATGTGTTATATCTCTTTAACTTCTTGGTTCTTCTACTTTCTTGCAATAAATCTTGACTGCTTTTTAACTGATATATATATTATTTATAGGTTTATTCCTAAGTACAGCCATATACTGCATAATGATGTTACAGTTAATGAGGTGATCATCACCTGTGTGATAGTGCTCACATCAGATTATAACAGAATCAAAAAGCTCCTATTGGCTAATGACATCACAGCCATCATAATGTCATGGCACCTCACATTACTCACATGTATATGGTGATGCTGTTATAAATAAATCTACTGCTGGTCATATAATAATAGAGCACATGTAATTATGTATAATGCATAATGCTTCATGATAATAAATGACTCCTTATCTATGCATACTACACTTTTCATCATTATTGTAGATTTACTTCTACTTATTTTTTAAAAGTTACTATAAAATATTCTACTATAAAAGTATCCTGCTAAACCAGCAGCACCTCACAGCATCTCTTGCATCATTTTCTTTTGTTCTTGATTTAATCTGGAACCTTTTTTCAGCATGGGCCCATGAATGTAGAAAATCTCTTTCTAATGTTGCCTGTAGGAACTCCTGTCAAGGAAAGTATTTACCTGGAAACAAAAGTAAAAATAATTGAGGACTGTGAAGTTGAAAAATCAGTTATAGTCATTACTTAATAGTCATGTCCCATAATACTACTGTTTGAAAACAAGAATCAAGTGACAGAGCTGTTAGAGGACCCGTTTTATTGATGATACTAAAACTCACAAAAAATTTGAGGTTATATATCAGACATGGAGAAACTTCTAATGACTTGGATTGAAGAGCAGTCACAATTATGTTCTCAGGATGACAAAATCACCTAACAATACATACTGTACCTGACTTTTCTTCAGCCCCTACGAATGACTTTAACTTTAGTATATAGGAATGCAGTTTTGTAGATTTATTTTATAATTACATTTTTTTCCCATTTCTTTTCTCTCCTTTTTTGAGAGAAGCTCATACTGTGTAGTCCAGGCTGGTTTTGAATTCACTGTCTTGCTCAGGATATCCTCAAATTGAGAATCCTCCTGTCTCAGCCTTACAAGAATTAGAATTACACGCATGTTCTATCTTGCCTGGCTAGTTACAACAAATTACCTGTAAATTCTTTTGCATTTTCTTCGTACTCATAATGTTCTAGAAATAGTAGTATTTATTACTTATGAATAATAACACTTCTCTAGTTTTCTTTTCTAATATTTATTCATTTATATGTGTTTTTCTGACCTTAATGTATTAGCTACAGTTTCTACTACAATGTTGAATAAGGGTAGTGAAAGGTTCCCAATCTCAAATGGAAGACTTTAAATATTTCACCATTGTGTATTTTGCTTGGCTTTTTGTAACTTAAGAAAGATTCTATTACTACTGGTTTGCTTATTTTAAAAAATATAAATGGATATTAATTTTATTAAATGCTTTCCTACATCTGTTTAGATAATTGTATTGTTGGGGCTGGGCATTTAGCTCAGTGGTTCTGGTGCCTGTCTTGCAAGTGCAAGGACCCGGGTTGGATCCTCGGTAACCACATACAACAATGGGCGTGGAGACTCACACCCAGCAGCAACCAGTACCACATACCATAGTTCCAGGCATGGTGGCTCACACCTGTAATTCCAGCACTTAAGAGGCAGAGGCAGGAGGATTGCTGTGATGTGAGTTTGAGGCTGAGCTCAGGGCCAGCCTGAACTACAAAGCGAGACCCTGTCTCAAAAAATCTAAAAAAAAAAAAAAAGATAATTGTATTGTTTTCTCCTATAATTTACTAATTTGTCAAGTTACGATCAATGGATTTGCTAGTATTAAGACACAGTGCTTTTCAAAACTAAGGGCAAATCATTCTGTAAATGATCATTTGTAAATATTTCTGTAAACTGCTAGTACTTTCATTAAATCTTTTGCCTTTATACTTATGACAGGTTTTCCTATAGTTTTATCACTTCTGTTGTATTTTGATATATTTTCTAGGCCTAAGAAATGAGTTAGGGATTTTTCCCCCCCTGGAAAAATTTCTGTAGTCTTGAGATGTTTTTTTTCCTTGAATGAAAATTTTTCCATGAACCTAACTGAAATTTTCTTTGTATGAATGTTTTTAATTAGAATTTTAATCATAAATAATTATAAGTTATAGAGCTACCCAGAATTTCTATTTCTTCTGTATCTTATTTTGGTAATTTGTTCTACTTGGAATTTGTTTTCCTTATATTTTTCCTGATCATTCACACTAGAGGGCCAGTGTGATTTTTTTCCTTCAGAGAAGGAAAAAACTTTTGATTTTGCTGATCCTCTGTAATGTGTGCTTATTCATTATTGCGTTGCATTTTGACCTCTTCTTATATTCCATTTTTTTTTTTTAAATTGAGGTAGATGGTCCCATACTATTGAGGAGATAGTGCAATTTAATTCTTTCAGGTCAATTATCATAAAAATATCACTGGAGCTTGGTCATTCTCTAGCTGTGTTGTTTCTCCGTGTCTTGGTTTGGAGACAGTTGTTTATTTAATATTTTTTCAGTTGAGTTTATTGGTACATTTTACATATACATTATGATCACATGCAACATTAAAATTTTATATCTGTATATGACATATCTTGATATTCTCACTTTTTCCTTTTCCCCTACCCATCTTACCACCCCCAACCCCTATATAGATAAACTTTGTTTCCATTTTCTAATTGGTACTATTAAATTTTTTCTTTCCCTTATTTTTCTTTACTCCCCCCTTGCCTTTTTCCTTTGAACATTTTCTTTCTGTTTCACAATATCATACATTCTGGGCCTCCTTTACACCATTAATTTCTCATACTAGAGAAACGATGTGTATTTACACATCTGTGTCCTATTTATTTGGATTAGGAGTATGTCCTTAAGGTATGTCCATTTGAGTATAAATGACTCAAGTTTATCATCCTTTATGGCTGAGTAATACTCCATTTTATTTAAAAAACACTTTTTCCCCCCTATCTCCAGTTGATAGGACTTTGGGTTATTTCCAAGATTTAGCTATTACAAATTAACCTGCTATAAACATGGGTGCACATGTGTCACTCTGATACAGTTCTTTTAATTCTTTCATGTTTTTACTTAGCAGAGAAATAGCGGGGTCATATGGGGCCACTAATCCTGGTTTTTTTGAGGAATAGCCACACAGATTTCTATAGTGGTTGCACCAGTCTACATTCCCATCAACAGAGAAGAGTTCCTTTCTTCCCACAGCCCTGCTATATTTGTTGCTGATTAAATTTGAAATAGCAGCCATTCTTTGTGGATGAGATGGAATCTCAGTGTCGCTTTCATCTTTATCTCTCGAGTGAGCAGCAATATTGAACATGCTGTCATATGTTTCTTCAGTGCCTTTACTTCATCTGAAAAATGTCTATGCATTTCAGATGTCCATTTTTAAATTGAGTCTTAAAATTTGGATGGAGATAGTTATTTGATATTTCTTAGAACGTATTAAAGAATATTTTGTTAAGCTTTTTAAAAATTGTGCTCCAAAGGAAAGTTAATGTAAGTGAAAGTTCTTCCCAATAATTTTTAAATCACATTATTATTTTTCTAATTAGCAGTATAATAACAAGACATAACATTATATTACTATACAAATGACAACATTTTGAAAGAAATAACAGTATCGATGCAAGTGTTATTATTTTGACCACTCCTATTATTTTGAGCCTACCAAATTCTAAGATTTATCTAGTGATTGCTTAACTATGATTTTTAATAACTGAGCAAATGTTCCAACAGTCAGCAGTAGAAAGACTAAAATATCCTACAGCTTTGCAGGAGTAGTGCATATATCTCATTGCTTTGAATAAAATTTGTTCTTATTCCAGTTCTAGCTGGTAATCTAAAATCCAACAGAATGGGCAAAAGGCTTTAATTAGCAGAATAATCTTGAATTTAAATTGTTTTACATCGATTACCTTTTTTTGAATCAAGCAATTTAATATACATAGAACATTGCTGTATGCTTAAAGATAAATTGACTGATGCATTTTCTAGTCTCAATAAACTTATAGTTTCTACTGAAGCCTTAAAGCTTTATTATCTTGAGATGTGAAATGCATGCTTTTTTAAGAACACAGGAGTTGGAGTGGAAACATCTTGATATAGATTACAATTTCTCTGCTTCCAGACTGTGTAACTTCACTTTCCTCCACTGTAAATTGGAAATAATAGTAGCTATGTTAAAGGCCTGAGAGAATTAAATGAATTAAAAGTCTTAACACTGTATGTGGGACATAGCAAGTTCTCATATATATTTTATGTATTAATGAATGATTTCAATAAGGCTTTTTATATAGAGAAAAAATGAATGTATTACAGTCAAAGAAAAATTTGTTGAGTTGAAGAGGAATTCAGAGTCAATGAAAAGTTCAAGATGTTTCTATATTGACCAGAAATTGGTACATTTGGTGCAAAAGATAACACCGGAACCTCCTGGAAGCAGAGTGAGGCATTGTAGCAGTTGTACTTGCGAGAAAAGTTGCTCCAAGTTGAACTGAGGATCTGTATGACCAAAGACTGAGGTTGGGGAACTGATGTTTAAAAGCACCAAAACATGGAAATTTTAGACAATCATGAATCATTTTACTGAGTCATCCTGGAGAGAAAATATATTTTAAAACTTTAGGATCCAAAGCTCAGCAGTATTTTGACCTCATTTTCTGTTTTTGAGAACAGAAATGAGGTGTGAGCTGGACTTTAAAAGATTCACCCTGTCACAATAGGTCAGATAAGAGAAATTTCAGAAAAAGGAAAGCCTCTTAGGAAGATTTTTACATAATCTAGACAAAAGGAAGTAGAGTACAAAACTATTACAATGATAGCATCAAAACTGCCCATAAATTAATTAGAAAGATATGAGAAGTAAAAAGAATCCAAAGGTGATTCTGAAATGAAAATTCTAGACAACTGAGACAATCACAGTTTCATTTGCAAACACAATGAAAATGAACAGGTTGGAAGGAAAGATTATAATTATGGTTGTGAACATATTGAGTTCAAGTTTTATGTGGCAGGAAGGACAGCCAGCTGGAAATGTCAACTTGAGCTAGTTTGAACTATAAATGTATTTTGGGGAATCATCTGCATGGAACTGATAGTTGGAATCTTAACATTGATTCAACTCTGAGTGTGGATAGGAAAAAAACTACTCAGAGCAATACCTAGTGGAATGTGTGGCTATACCAGTGAGAGATGCAGAGATAGCAGAAAGAAACTTTAGGAAGATGAGCAAAGCAGGAAAAGTGGAACTGAGATTTCTCATAGCTCTTGAAATTTAGGAAATCTTGTAGTAAATTATTTGACCATGTTTTATGAAAGAGATTATACTGCTGTAGTTAGAAAAATAACTTGAGGCTGGGGATGTAGCTCAAGAGGTACCACACCTACCTTGGAAGCACAAGGGCCTGAGTTTGAACTGCAAAAAAAAAAAAAAAGAAAAAAGAAAAACAAAAAGAAAAGAGAAAAATAACTTGATGGCCTTGTTACTTTAAACACATAATTGGCAATGTTTAAAAAAGTACCATATTACAGTTATCTGTTCTATCCTTATGGACAGATATTAGTGTTTTAGTTTTTCTTTCATTTTCTTTTTTCTTTTCTTTTTGCAATACTGGAGTTCGAGTGGAGAGCCTTACATGTTCTAGGCAGGCATTCACCACTGGGCTATATCACCAGTGCAGGTGTCAGTGGAGGGCAGTAGATTATAAGACATTCACAGCTTCTTTCACCAAACACAGAAATAAATTACTTTTTTGTAATATTGAGCTATATCCCCATCCCTTTTTAATTTTTTTTTCTTTTTTTTTTTTGAGACAGGGTCTCTCTTTATAGTTCAGGCTGGCCCTGAGCTCAGCCTCCAGCTCACATCACAGCAATCCTCCTGCCTCTGCCTCCCAAGTGCTGGGATTACAGATGTGAATGAGCCACCATGCCTGGTACTGTGGTATGTGGTACCGATTGCTGCTGGGCGTGAGTCTCCACACCCATTATTGTATGTGTTTACTGGGGAATCAAACCCGGGTCCTTGCGCCTGCAAGACAGGTGCCAGAACCACTGAGCTAAATTCCCAGCCCCCCCTTTTTAAATTTTGACTTATTATTATTATATCTATTTAGAAAGGCTCTCATTAAGTTGCTAAGTTACCCAGGTTGAACTAGAACTTGCCTCAGCCTTCTTGATCCCTGGGATTATAGGTGGGTGTCCGCATGCCCAGCAGAAATAGGGATGTTACTACAGGGGCCTGCCCACAAGTATGTGGGCACCGAAGTGGCTGTTGGCAGATGAAGACAAGATAAGAGTCATTTAGGACCTGGTGGAGTCGAGAACCTGCTGAGCCCAAGACTAACCATGGCAGAGGGGACAGTTTATTATGTATGTTTAGTATAGAGATGTTACTGAATCATATACATTAGCTAGATTTTAAGGGATGTTTGCTGATCATGAGAAACACTTATAGTTAATCATAATAGAAAACAAGGTATAGGATAACGAGCTTCTTCTGGGAGACATGCCATCAGGAGGACAAAAGTACATTCTCCATGCCTGCTGTAGTTGCGGCGAGTAAAGATAAGGTGCTGAGGGGGCCGGGGAGTTAGCTCAGTGCTTCCGGTGCCTGTCTTGCAAGTGCCAGGACCTGGGTTCTATCCTTGGTAACCACATACAATACTGGGTGTGGAGACTCACATCCAGCAGCAATCAGTACCACATACCACAGTGCCGGGCGTGGTGGCTCAGGCCTGTAATCCCAGCACTCGGGAGGCAGAGGCAGGAGGATTATTGTGAGTTTGAGGCCGAGCTCAGGGCCAGCCTGAACTACAAAGCGAGACCCTGTCTCAATAAATAAATAAATAAATAAATAAATAAATAAATAAGGCCAGCCTGAACTACAAAGCGAGACCCGGTCTCAATAAATAAATAAACAAACAAACAAACAAACAAACAAATAAATAAAGATAGGGTGATGAGGAGGGACTGCATCAGGAGGATGTTTGTAAACATTCTCAGTGGTCATGGTGCTCTGCGCATCTGCAGGGTCTGGCTCCGCAGGGTTATGCTGCCAGCGTGTTACAAAGTGTTGTAAGTGTCTTGTGTTACCCGTATAATGTAAACTGTCAGTATTGTTTTGTAGTTAGAGCCTGATTTGAAAAATAAACTTTTCACTATCTTTAAGAAAGTTATGACTGGGCTGGGAATTTAGTGAACTGGTTCCAGTGTCTACCTGGCAGGCGCAAGGTCCTGAGTTGGATCCCTAGTAACCACATCCCTGGTAAACGCATACTATAGTATCGAATTTGGTGACTCCCACCTGTAATCCCAGCACTTGGGAGGCAGAGGTAGGAGGATTGCTGTGAGTTCAAGGCTGGCCTGGTTATATAAAAAAACAAAACAAACAAACAAAAAAACAGAAAAGAAACTTATGACCTTTGAAATTCTAAAGGGATGTTAAAAAATAGAAATGTAGTGCTAAGAATGCATTGGTAGTAGCAGTCATAATTGAGATTAACATTTACTGAATTTGGCATACATTGTGTGGTTTTACCTGCATTTATTCATTTAACAGAACTTACTGAGTACCTACTGTGTCCCAGGAACTGACCTAGGTACTTGAGATAGGTTAGTAATTAAGCTAAAAATTTTTACTTCATAGTTCTTTTATTTAGTGAGCATAGAAAGATAATAACCAATAACCATAATAAGGTATATAGATCATAAGATGATACATACTATGGGAAAATAGTCAGGGTCAGAGAAATCAGGAGTGCTGGCTTAGGGTAGGGGATTGGAGATAAGTTGCCTTACTGAGTAGTGAGATGGCATACTGTAGAAGAGAAAGTTGCATTGGAGTTAACTATACAGGTATCTCATAGGAGAGCACCAGGCCTCTGTAATAATTATCCAGAAGGCCCTAGAATTGGAGTATATCTGAGGTATCTAAAGAACTAACAAGAGCTGGAACAACGTTGAGGTTCCTGCAGAACATTGAATAATCAGTATGATTCAAAGTGATCAAGAGAAAGAATGATAGTTAAGATCAGAGATTGGTATTAAGCTGGAGGAAAGATCTGGCTGTGATAATACTGTGAAGTAGTTATTGTTATAATCCCCAAGAATAAAGAAATCAAATAATGTTGCACATCATTGCAATAAGAAAAAACTTTTATTGAGTTACATGCTGAAGGTTTCAAATAATTGAATTGTTGATTCCTTTATGATCCTCTGCAAAACATGAGATAAAAGGTCAGTAGTTCTAGATTGGGTGATTAATTTCTTTATGCCTTTAATTTTCTTTTTTCTGCAAACTAATAAGGCCATTTATAGAACTTCTAATATCATAAATTTTTTCAACTGTATGTAAATTCTTTTTATTAGATGTGAAGTAAATATTCTTTAAAAGAGTCTTTTGATTGGAATAAGTCCAAATTTTGATTTAATTCTTTTAGTCTTTGTGTGTTGAGACCTCTTAGAGAGGTTATATTAATGATCATAATGATGCAATATGTTTTCTTTAAAATGTATAGCTAGAAACCCATTCTATATTGTAACGGTGATATTAACATTTGTATGTTACTTGTGTATATACAGCTAATTTCAATGAATTGAATGAATGAATTGATGATTTGCATGTTACAGAGTAATAATTACAGATTATCTGGCCCAAACTCAGACTGTTCATGCCTGGAATGATTGAATGCCTTAAATAATAGAAAAATAAACAGTAGAAAATCTAAGAAAAGTGTTTTTGTGCCTACGCCCATGATCCCCTAGCTCTTCCATAGATCATTCCACTCCAGGTCAAGTGACTAGAGGGATCTGAAAGTCACAGTGACCATTAAATAAGATGATATTAATAATAATAATTATGAATAATAATAATAGTTCATTTTTACATTTTAGATTAATAGTTAAAAGAACTAATACTTATTATAAAATAAACTTACCATATTTGAAATGCTATTTTATCTAATTTTTAAATATAGAACTGATCCAAATTTGATTTTTATGTGTAACATATTCAGTATTTTGTAGGGGTGAACATTGACAGAACATTGTTTTGTTAGATTCATGATTTATATAATGACTATTTTATGTGACAGTTAGTTTTAAAATGAGAAATTATACCCTAGGTAATCCTTAGTAATCTTCCCATATAAAAAGTAAATGCATAAGTCATAATAATGTGGAGTTGACAATTTTAATTATTTGGCACTAACAGGCTTTTGTCAAGTGGGGGCATCATTGGCCTTTCTTAAGTGAGCAGTATGATAAGAATGCTTTCTAGTTAAACTTAAGTGATATTAAGGGTAACAAGTTGTCTTTCCAGCTTACTTTAGAAGACTTCTGTTTTATATCCAAGTTTCAGTACTGTAGACAACATTTTAGCTTGAGAAGTATGTAGTAGGTTTCTTTATAGTTTTTACTTATGTCAGCCTCCAAAGTTATTATCACAAAATGCAGTTGTATGATTTTTAAAAGAATGTTAAAGTTGAGAATAAAAATCTTGCAATATAATCTCACACTCATTACTGTTGCCATAGTTTCAAGTATATGGTTGAGAGGCAAAGATTCTACTTGAGAGTTAGAACACATAGAACTAACTCACCTGATATTCAAAGGTAGCTCTCAACAACAGTTGCATATTTTGAGCATGTCCAAAATATTCTTCTGTGCAGTGTTCCTGCCAGCACACCTGATTGTTACTATAACTCTAAAATTTAATTTTATCATAAATTTATGTAGAAGGAATATTTGAGTATGATTATGATTGTGCTATTTTTAAAAATACATATATGATCACTGTATTTTTAAATTTTTCTGTGAATTTGGTCTCTCCACTGCCAACAATTTGTGCTCCAGTTGTAATACAGTTTTAAAATGTTCATTTTTAATCTAGTCAGAAAGGAGTCATATTTGTACACGATTGTATTTGGGGGAAATTTTTTAGGGTGTGAGAGTTAGACAGATATTCTGCCTTAAGTATTTAAATACTTTAACATGATGTTGCCCTCAATAAAGGTCTTGGCTTGTTCTTATGTGTAAGTTTAAAAATCTCACCTATCTACATGTCAAGCAAGTGCCATAGGCTATGACTGAAGATAATAATTTAAGATTTATATGTCCCTCTTGAAAGTTACAGTTGTGTGGTGAGCTGACAGTTTTGAAAGACCTAAACTGACATCAAAGGAGTCAAATGATTTAGTTTGGTCAGTTAAATCTCACCTTCCATTAAATTCTTTTAATGTTTCCTTCTTTTTCTTTCTTTCTAGCCCAGTCCTATTCCCAGTCCCATTTTGGGACGAAAGCCAAATGCTAGTCAATCACTGCTTGTATGGTGTAAAGAAGTTACGAAAAACTACCGAGGAGTAAAAATTACCAATTTTACTACATCGTGGAGAAATGGTTTATCTTTTTGTGCAATATTACATCACTTTAGACCAGACTTAATGTAAGTAGAAATACTTTCCATTCTCTATTAGTATTTCATAAATAATAGACACTCCCCACACAACTCTGTTACTGGAGGTGGAACCCAGAGCCTTTGCACTGAGCTATGTCCTTGGTGCTTCCATTTTTTTCTAGCTCTTTCACATTTATTTCTGTTGAGTTTTTTCCCATTAGTCATTTTTCATAGATCACAAAATAACTTCTGCATATGTATGCTGAAATACTTGACTTTGTTTCATTTTCCTAACTGCATCTCTTGCTTTTTTTGAGAGAAGTGTGTGTTAGGAAAGAATCCTTCCTTCTCAATATCTACAGTAATCTTTTCATTTTTTAAAAAAAGAAATATTTTTCCTTAATCTCATAAAACTGACTTTAAATTATTATGAAAATGGTGTCCATATTAGAATGAGATGAGAGAAAATATACAAAATATAGCTCTTTGTACACTGACAGCAAGGGATTAGCTCATGGTAAATTTGGGTAAACTGGTCTCTGGTCTTCTGCCTTCACTTCTCTTTCACATGGAAAGCTTCGGGCAATGAAACACAACTGCTGTATGTGTGTATATGTGTATCTATGTATATATGTATTTCCTTAATTTTCCACACTATTAGTTTTGTTGATTGAATTGGTATGAAATTGCTAGTTACTCTTTGGTATTATTGAATGTCAAGTTTTTAGATTTAGTTTGTTTTAAAAACAGCTGTTTTTATCAAATACTGTCTGTACCCACTGTGCCATTTTCTCCCTCAGTGACTACAAGTCTCTGAATCCTCAAGATATTAAAGAGAACAACAAAAAGGTAAGGGAATTGCCCAGGGAAAAAGACATAGCTTTAATTTTAGCTTCTCTGCAGGTTTTTATTAATTTTAGGAACATGAGGGGTTTTTTTGGTGAGATCTAACCGCAGCTCACGGAAGATATTCTGCTTCCTGCAGTTTAAATAGGATGTGTGATTTATTCTGGTTTGTCATGGACTTTAAACATCACAACTTCCAGGCAGGCATCAGATTATAATATATGTACATCCTCTCCTACCTGTGAAATATTTCTTAAAACGCATTGTTTTTACTGTAAGATTTAGCTTTTTGAAAGTGTAGCCCATACTGCAGTGCTCTAACCATTATGAACATTTAGAAACATATGTTAGAAAGAGATGGAATTAGGAATCTAATAGGTAAATAAGAAAGCATACAAGATATTAACATTGGTTCTTCTCACTTTCCAGTACATTACACATACAAGCATACATATATATATATATATATTTTTTTTTTTAAATACTTAATTAATACACTGAGATCAAGCTTCCCAAGTGGTATATGGGAGTATTGATTCTTTAGCCTTCTGGGTAATTTGTCAGGGCTGCGTTGCTGGAGTGCCATGGGTCTGCAGACTGTTGCTCCGGGCTGGTTACTCTAGTGCACAGCATGGAATTAGAATTTTCTGTGCACAAAAAGGGAAATACCTAACTCTGTGCATATTAGATACTCAATATTTGTTTCCACTGAACTGAATTCTTCATCTGAAAAACTAGTGAAATATATTACTATCTTAGAAGTTCTTTGCCTGTGATCTGTGAATAGAACCTGAGGACCATTGAACATCTTTGGGGAAAATACATATTTTATTTATTATGATTCTTTAAACATTGGCATTTCCTTCAATTATGAATTTGGACAACATTTCATGGTAATATTAACCATACCTGAAATTTTGCCACCTTTAAAAATCACAGATTGTTCATATTTTAGTGTAGTTGCATATTTCTACAAATACTTTTCATTTTCAGTTCTTCATATTTATATGAATACAGTCATAAAAAGCAGACTTTACTGTTTCCAAATTCATTTTTATAGTAGTTTTGTAATTATATGATTTAGTATAATTGTTTTGACCCCTTATATATTTTATACATGTAAAACATTCTTCTGAGAAGAGAGTTTGTTGAACAAAAATGTTTAAAACTTTTGGTAATTGCTAAATGATTTTAATCAGCACAATTAAATACTATATTGCATCATTTCTTATTATGAGAAACTCAGTATCAAGAGCAAAACACTGTAAAAGATGATAGGAAACAGGAGGTAGGCTTTGGAGATGGTAGACAAGCTAGAGATGGAGAAAGAGGGAAAGAAGAGGTAAAGGAGAAGTAAAATATCAAGACGTAAAACATATATGCACCAAATTTGTTATTTGTCACATATATCTAGTATGCTAATAAAAGTTTTAAAGTACTTATCGTAATTAAAATCATCAGTGTTAAAGTCTTATAATTTTAGGACAAGTGCAATTTTCAAACAAATTTAAGCCAAAACATTTTTTGCACATTGCTCTCTCAAACCAAAAATTTGTATTGATATAAAAATTATTTCTTCAGGGGGCCGGGGAGTTAGCTCAGTGGTTCCAGCGCCTGTCTTGCAAGCGCAAGGGCCCGGGTTCGATTCCCCGGTAACCACATAACAATGCTGGGTGTGGAGACCCACACCCAGCAGCAACCAGTACCACATACCACAGTGCCGGGCGTGGTGGCTCACGCCTGTAATCCCAGCACTTGGGAGGCAGAGGCAGGAGGATTGCTGTGATATGAGTTTGAGGCTGAGCTCAGGGCCATCCTGAACCACAAAAAGCAAGACCCTGTCTCAAAAAACCTAAAAAAAAAAAAAAAATTATTTCTTCAGCCAGGGATATAGCACAGTGGCTGTGGTGCCTGCCTTGCCAGCACAAAGTCCGATGTTTGATCACCAGTACTCTCCTCCAAATTATTTCTTTGCAAATATATCATGTTGTCACCAGAAATTTAATCTTTAAAAACCAGTATAGTTGTCTTCATAAAAAAATCACTTATTTGTGGGCCGGGGAGTTAGCTCAGTGGTTCCAGCGCCTGTCTTGCAAGTGCAAGGGTCCAGGTTTGATTCCCCAGCAACCACATACAATACTGGGTGTGGAGACTCATACTCAGCAGCAATCAGCACCACGTACCACTGTGCCGGGCGTGGTGGCTCATGCTTGTAATCCCAGCACTTGGGAGGCAGAGATAGGAGGATTGCTGTGATGTGAGTTGGAGGCTGAGCTCAGGGCCAGCCTGAACCACAAAGCAAGACCCTGTCTCAAAAAACCTAAAAACAAAGCAAAACAAAAAAACACTTATTTGTGAGTTTACTACAAAGTAAGTAGTTCTCTGAATTATTTCTTATATAATCTTGGAAAAGTGAAAGATCTTTCATTAAATCATATTCTGTAATGTGACAGTTCTTGATTTGAATTTTCTTGCACTTGAATAAAATGCTAATTTAAATACAGATACAGTATAAACATAAACAATTAATAGCCATTCAGTAGTGGTGGCATGCACCTGTAATCTCAGGTCCTCTATAGGTTAAGATAGGAGGACTACATGGTTCCCTGTGAGTGTGAGACCAGCCTGAGCACATAGCAAAACTTTGTTTCAAAAATAAACAATTAGGGGGCCGGGGATTTAGCTCAGTGGTTCCGGCGCCTGTCTTGCAAGCGCAAGGACCCGGGTTCGATCCCCGGTTACCACATACCTATACTGGGTGTGGAGACTCACGCCCAGCAGCAACCAGTACCACATACCACAGTGCTGGGCGTGGTGGCTCACGCCTGTAATCCCAGCACTCGGGAGGCAGAGGCAGGAGGATTGCTGTGATGAGTTTGAGGCTGAGTTTAGGGCCAGCCTAAACTCCAAAGCGAGACCCTGTCTCAAAAAACCTAAAAAAAAAATAAATAAATAAAAAATAAACAATTAATTCTAATAAGTCTTTTTTTTTTTTTTCAGTATGGTAGATCAAAATTAGGACCTAGTGCTTACAAGGCAGGCGCTGCACCACTGAGCTAAATCTCTAGTCATTATTATTTATTTTTTTTTTTTTTAATTTGAGACAGGGTCTTCCTTAGTAGTTCAGGCTGGCCCTGAGCTCAGCCTCAAACTCACATCACAGCAATCCTCCTGCCTCTGCCTCCTGAGTGCTGGGATTACAGGTGTGAGCCACCACGCCCGGCACTGTGGTATGTGGTACTGATTGCTGCTGGGTGTGAGTCTCCACGCCCAGTATTGTATGTGGTTACCAAAGATCCAACCTGGGTCCTTGCACTTGAAAGACAGGCGCTGGAACCACTGAGCTAAATCCCCAGTTCTCCTAGTCATTATCTTTATAGAGCTTTCAATTTAGTCTTCAAAGATTTGAAATGAAGCACTTTTGATTTTATCTAGCTCCATACTTTATTTAACTAATATAATGAATCTCATCAAGCCTCTGATCACATTTTACATTATTTTTTTCCAGGAATTTCGTAATGGTGACTATACCTTGGATTTATGTCTCACTTAAAGTAGTGATACAAAATTCCATTAAAAACTCAAATTGTTCTCAGAAATGGAGATGTCACTCATCAGGAGAATGCCTAGCATGGCCAAGATCCTAAGTCTTAGTCAAATCTTTTCAGGGCAGATCTTGCTGGCTTCACGTAGCTCTTCCCCATAACCCTGTATACCTTTTATTGGACTTAAAGCTTCACAAAAAATAATGCCTGTCTTGAATTTCACAAAGATACATAACTGACAGTGGCTTCTCCATACCAATTTAATGAATCAGACAACTTAATGAATTAGAGATTTTCTTTGAAAAATCTGTTTTTCCACACACAAACAGTTAAAATGATAGTAGGTGATTGACCATAGCAGATGAGATTAACCTATGGGAAAATTCCTTTAGAAAGTCTTGACCTCACTTACAAGAAGCTTGGTTTGTTTTTAAGTGTTTTTTTTGTTTTTTGTTTTTTTTTTTTAGTGTGCATAAAATAAATTACTACATGAAGCAAGATACCAGCAGGAGTTTCCTCACAGGGAAGCTAAACATTTTGTCAGGTCTATACAAAGTCCTGAATAAAAATGCTATTTACTTGTGGCCCTGATCTTAACCAATATGTCATTGTTTTTGGATAATTAGGAAATGTTTAGAATACTGCCTGTGTTGCTTTTCCTGATGATCTACAATTGATGTCTGTCAATCAAGTCATCATGACATAGAAGGAAAATGACTTTAATTTTCCTGAAACATGTAAAATAACAAACAAGCCTATACATGCACGCCAACCGAGTCATTCTCTCTAGTAAATATTTTGAGTACCTATATTATAAAGCATAGTGCTGTGAAAATTGAAGCAGTTTTAATATCACAATTTATTTTTCATTTTCTTTCCTACTCCACAAGATTTATTAAACTACAGGAAGAATACTAGACAAGGATTAAATTCAAAGGTAGAAATATACTTTAACATATAAATGCAAAATAGCGATGTCTTCTCAATTGTTAAGTAATTTCCTAACATTTCTTCTAAGATAAACTTTGTATTATGCTCTGAAATCTATGCGGTTAAGAATCTCTATTTTGACATCTTAAAGCAAGAATGTATCTAGGGTCCTTATTTTACTTGAGACCTTTTAGCTGTACTTCCAATGCTTCCTAGCAACACAATACTGTTTTCAAAGGTTAGTTGAGGATAGTAATAATTGTAAATTGAGAAACAGCTTTGATTCTTCAAAACTAGAAAAACCTGATGTGCCACAGTCGTTTAGGAAGGCTAACAAAAATAATACAATGCAGCCTCACATTCTTGACTAGGTTGTAGTAAGCAAAATATTTCATTCCTTCCAAAATAGTTAAAGTAAAAGTGAAGTCACTTTTCTCATTAATTGGGCTTTTTAAAATGTTTCCGTGTTTCTAAACTTAAATGGCATTTATTTGTTTCTTACATCTGGTAGTTCTTTTTTACTTGTCTAGTTATATTTTTTCTTCATTTCACAAATCACTCCATGAAAAAAGATGTTGACAGTAATGATTGGTCTAATTTTTTTATACTGTAGTTCCTTAAAAATCCATTTTATGATTTTGGTTTTAACTCTTACCAATGGAAAAAGAATATTTCAAGTATTTAAAGATCTTTTTTTCCTTTTATTTCTATCCATTTTTATGTATTTTTGACTTCGGAATTTTGTTCTTTTCACATTACATAATAATGTCAGTAACATTATATACCCTACAACAACAAGAAATTAAAATTCTGCTGTTTTTAAAATGTATGAACTATCTGAACTATTCAGTGTATCCTGTGTTTTTCTTTCTTTTGAAGGCTTACGATGGATTTGCCAGCATAGGAATTTCCCGGTTATTGGAACCTTCGGATATGGTCTTACTAGCAATTCCTGACAAACTGACTGTTATGACTTATCTGTATCAAATAAGGGCACATTTTAGTGGCCAAGAACTAAATGTTGTTCAGATAGAGGAAAACAGCAGTAAAAGCACATATAAAGTTGGAAACTATGAGACAGATACGAACAGTTCTGTTGATCAAGAAAAGTTCTATGCAGAGCTTAGTGACCTGAAGCGAGAGCCTGAACTCCAGCAGCCTGCTAGTGGAGCAGTAGACTTCTTGTCCTCTCAGGATGACTCTGTGTTTGTAACTGATAGTGGGGTTGGAGAGTCAGAAAGTGAGCATCAGACTCCTGATGATCACCTTAGTCCAAGCACAGCATCCCCTTACTGTCGCAGGACTAAAAGTGACACAGAGCCTCAGAAGTCCCAGCAGAGCTCTAGAAGAACTTCAGGATCCGATGACCCTGGAATATGTTCCAATACAGAGTCTAGCCAAGCACAGGTTTTATTAGGCAAGAAGAGAGTATTGAAAGCTGAGACTTTAGAATTAAGTGACTTATATGTGAGTGATAAAAAGAAGGAAGAGTCTCCATCCTTTATTTGTGAGGAGACAGACCAGCAAAAGCCTCAGGCTTTAAATAGTAGTAATTTGGAGGAAGAAAAACTAGACAATTCCAGACCGTTAGAGTGCAGAGCAGATGCTGAATCACCTATCAAAAAAGCAAGTTTATCTCCTACTTGTAAACCTGGATATTCATACAATAGAGACGCAGACCTTGCAAAGAAAAAGCATACTTCTTTAAGGCAGACAGACTCTGATCCAGATGCTGATAGAACCACTTTAAATCATGCAGACCATTCTACCAAAACAGTCCAGGTAAGTGAGTTAGAATGAGGATATATATATGTATAGCATTAAACTCTTCTAAAGCATTTTTTCATTTTAAATTGCTGATGGCCCTGTTTTTCCTCATAATATTTGTCTTCTATGCTATCAAAGTATAAATTTGCAGCAGTGGTTCTCAAAGTATGGTCTGAGACTTTCCAGACCCCTTTGACAGACATTTTTCCCTTTGACACACTCATTGTCTCACATGTGTAATGTATATCCCAGTGGCTGCCTGTGTTCTGATATTTATAAGATTGAGTAAAAAACATGAATATGATGCTTATTTCTTACACTGTATTGCAAATTTATAAAATACATAAAATAATGCATTGTTTTTAAAGTAACTAATTTTTAATTAAATTATGTTGATATCTAAATGTTTGAATATTTGTAATGAAAATATAAATATTTTTAAATTTATGTTTTAATTTCCAAAATGATAGATAGCAATAGTATATTCCACACAAACAATAGTTCATTAGTAGTCTCGGTAACTTTTAGGCATATAGAGAGATCCTGACACCAAGAAGTGTTAGTTTCTAAATTACAGCATTTTGCACACTTATCTGTAGTGTTTTTTTCAAAGTCAGTAATACTCATTGATAATAGTCCTTTTTTACTTTACCAGAAAGTCTTACAAGAGAATATTTTAGACAGTAATCTGAAGTTACATTCTTTTATCATATAGAAGTCAGTTCTCCATACACTCATGTTCTACATCCATAGATTCAACCAACTATAGGTTGAAAAAAATTTTTTAAGAAAACAAGAATCTGCATTGAATATGTACATACTTTTTTCTTGTCATTATTTTCTAAGCAATACAGTATAACAACTACTTGCATATCAAATTGCACTAACTATTTAGAGTAATCTAGAGATGATTTGAAGTATGCAAGAGGATCTATATAGGTTTTATTCAAAGAGTGTATCATTTTATGTAAGCAACCCAAGCATCTGCAGAAAATCCAGAGGCTCCTGGAACCATTTCAGGGAGAACTGTGTTTAAGTGATTGTTGATTGAAGCCAGAAGAAATTGCAATCATGTCTCCATAAATCACAAGCAATACATAGGTAGACAACTATTTCTTAACTGTAACCTGGATGTTTATGTTTTCAGAAGTGTTTAAAAAAAGAACGTGAACTGGGCATGGATGTACTGTGATCCCAGCCGCTGGGGTTCAGGGCTTAGGGGGAAGGATGAGTTTGAGCCCAGCCGAGGGGTTTTAGCAAAACTTATCTCAGAATATAAAACAAACAAAAATCGAGGGTGTGGTACCCTGGAGTGTACTTCAGTAATTCAGTGTGAAGGCCCAGGGTGAGAGAGAGAGGGGAAAAAAGGAGGGAGGGAGAAGGACAGAGAAAGAAAGGAAGCAGGAAAGAGAAGAAGAGAAATGAAGAAAAGGAAAAGAGAAAGAATCTTAGAATCAAAGAAGTATAATAGCTATCAAAGCAGGGCCCTATTCAAAATATCTCAAATCAAAGATCCTAAGTAGCTAAACTTCCCTGAAAACTTTTGCAACAACAGTTGGGGCTATAGCTCAGTGGTATAGCACCTGCCTGTCTCATGTGCAAAGTCCTGGTTTCTAACCTAGTACTTTTCAGGAAGAAGTAAAGTTTGGGACAG
The DNA here is from genome assembly GCA_004026965.1 of Petromus typicus. Lineage (NCBI taxonomy): Eukaryota > Metazoa > Chordata > Mammalia > Rodentia > Petromuridae > Petromus > Petromus typicus. Next base: position 35,704 of record PVIR01000629.1, on the reverse strand, counting down.
CATAGTATCAATGCGTAATAGATAACCAGGAAACATTTAGTAACTGACAAATGCAATATTTGATTGCCTTAGTAGGTTGCACTGTCTACCACAGATTTTTGTTTGTTTGTTGCTGCTAGATTTTTTGGTTTTGTTTTTTGAGACAGTCTCCTGTGTAGTTCAGAGTGACTTTGAGTTCATAATCTCTCCACAGTGCTGGGATGACAGATGTATTTTTATTTTTTATTTTGTGACAGGATCTACTAAATTGCTAAATCATCCAGGTTGACTCAAACTTTCAGTCCTCCCTCAATCTGCCAGAGTACTCATGCTCATAGTATAGGCGTGCACCACCACACCTAGCTATAATCCAGATAGTTAAGAAAAATGTATTTGCTTAAATCTAGAAATCACTAGTGAAAAATTAGAAATATTCTAAGAATCAGTAAACCTGGATTCTCACTTTAACTCAGCCATTAATTGATGGTATGATATATTCATTTACCCATGTAAGCATCTCAATCTCATTTTACACATATGTGAAATGAAGTCATCTCTAGGTCCCTCTGAACTCTAAAATTCCATAATGTGATTCCATTTACACAAACTGCTATACTAGATAGTGGAAGCATCATCTATTTATACTTCTATATATGTTTGTTCATTGTACATTGGTTTAATTTTGCTTCAGGGCTAGGAGTGGTGGTGTGCATTTATAACTGTAAGAGATTGAGGCAGAAGGATTTCTGGGAGTTAACCTAAACTCCACAGTGAGTTCAAGGACAGCCTAAACCGTGTGGCTGATCCTATCTCAAAAAACCAAATAAAGAAAGAATTTTGCTTAAGGTAAGTTTAAGATTTGTTTGGCACTAGGCTGGCAAAACTGATGTCTAACACCAAAGGTTTTAAATCTTATCTATAGCAGCTACAATTAAATGTCTCTTGTATATTGTATTTTACCTACTCTCAAATATATATCTCACATTTAACTTCTCTGCAAGGTATTATGTGCCATATATCAGAATTAATGGGAAGTATTTGTTCTCAGCAAGTGATAATTGTGAATTTACAGTTAAGCAATGAATTGTAGGAAATATGGTGATTTAATGTGTTTTTTGTTTTTGGTTTTAGAGACAGGGTCTCTGTGTAGTTCACTCTGACCTTGAACTCATTATGCATTCCAGACAGGTCTTGTGGCAGTCCTCCTGCCTCAGACTCAAATGCTGGGATTGCAGTTGTGCACCACCAGGCCCATCACTTAATGTGGTTTTGTACACTTAAAGTTATAATGTTGCTCATGTAAGGGCATTTTATGACAATTATATATGTTAAACACATCTCTCTTTAACTCTACAACCCACAAAGTAAGCAGTTGAATCCTATTTTATATGCAGGAAATCATGTTTGTTGCTGCTAGATTTTTTGGTTTTGTTTTTTGAGACAGTCTCCTGTGTAGTTCAGAGTGACTTTGAGTTCATAATCTCTCTGGAGTTTACATTTATTTAAGGTCACATCATAAAGTTTGAGCTCACATCCAGTCATGTCTGGCTATTAAGTCTGCTCCTAAGCTTTATATTCACAGTATTGCTTTAAAAAAAAAAATAGTGGCACACACAAAAATATCATAGCCCAGAGGTAAAGTTGTTGGCTATACTGAAAGCAGTTTAGCGATCAGAGTGCATCAAGTCCTTTAAAAATGTTTGTATCATTCAGACATAATGGCTTACCCCTTTTAGTCTTCTTTATTTGGAAAGATGAAGCAGCAGGATCACTTGAGCCCATGAATTTGAGGCCAGCTTGGTATGATACATCTGTATCATAGATGCAGATGCATAATGCATAAATAGATTGCTCGGTAGCCTATGAAAAATGCTATTTTCAAAAAAATACACAAAAAACAAGGGAAGAAGCTCACAATGAAATATTGAGAAAATGTGCTGTATATTGATAATCTCTAAATATTATGGTTACTAATTATTTTTATTTGTATTTTCTAAAATCTCCATAATTAACATGAAATGGATTTCTAAGAAAAATGTAATCTATGTTTATGTACTCTTAAGGCCATAGCACTATATAGCTAATTGGATTCATTAAAGAACTTTGGAGTGTAGAGCTAATATTAAATATGTTTTACTCTCAGTCTCTTCAATTCAAAAATAAATTGATTTTAAAAATAATAATAGTTAATATTTCTCCAGTACTTACCATGTGTCAGTGGTAAGTACACTGCAGTGCTTCATTACTTAATTTTACACTGTTCTTATGAAGTTGCCACGTTTTTATCCCAACTTTATTTATTTATTTATTTATTTATTTATTTATTTTTAGGTTTTTTGAGACAGGGTCTTGCTTTTGTGGTTCAGGCTGGCCCTGAGCTCAGCCTCAAACTCACATCACAGCAATCCTCCTGCCTCTGCCTCCCGAGTGCTGGGATTACAGGCGTGAGCCACCACGCCCGGCACTATGGTATGTGGCACTGGTTGCTGCTGGGCGTGAGTCTCCATGCCCAGTATGGTATGTGGTTACCAGGGATCGAACCTGGGTCCTTGAGTTTGCAAGACAGGCACCAGAATCACTGAGCTAACTCCCCGGCCCTTATCCCAACTTTATTAAATGAGAAAATAGAAGCTTAGGTTAAGGAACCTGAAGAAAATTAAGTGATAGATCCGGTATTTGGTGTTTCAACTCAGACCTGACTAACCCCAGAATTCTTAGCCAAGGATAATGGGCAATACAGAAGTGGTTTTTGTTTGTTTGTTTGTTTTGGCAGTAACTGGAGACTGAACCCAGAGCCTTCAAATTGAACTATAGGCCTGGCCCTTTTTAACATTATTGAGATAAAGTCTTGCTAGATTGCTCTGGGTTTAAACTTGTGATCCTCCTGCATCTGTTCCAAAGTTCTGTTGTTACAGGTGTGACAGTATCACCATGCTCAGCTATAGTACACAGTACTTTTTAAATGACTTGTTCAGTGGTTCATTCTTTAATTATTATTAATGTGAGAATGTAATTAACAGCCTAATGTCTTGACTGCAAATTGTTTATTAATTTATTTTTGTCTGTTTCTCAAAAAGTACAGTATTTGAATTATGAATCAAAATATAATGACTAATTATATTATAGACTATCAACATAAGCTAGAATCTATCATTGCCACTTATGCATTTCATTCTATTAAGAATTTTGGGGGCCTGGGATTTAGCCCAGTGGTTCTGGTGCCTGCCTTGCAAGCATAAGGGCCCGCGTTTGATCCTGGTAATGACATATAACAATGCCAGGTATAGTGACTCACACCCACCAGCAATCCGTACCACATACCACTGTGTCCAGTTTGGTGGCTCATGCCTGTAATCCCAGCACTTGTGAGGTAGAGGCAGGAGGATTGCTGAGTTTGAAGCTGAGTTCAAGACAAGCTTGAACTACAAAGTGAGACCTTGTTGCAAAAAACTAAAATAAAAAAATAATTTTTGTTCAATTCTCTTAAAATTTTGAGTGATGAAAATGTTCTGTCATTCCAGAACTCAGGAAGCTGAGACAGAAGGATTTTGAGTTTGAGCCCAGCCTGAGCTACTTAGTGAGTTTAATGGTTGCTGGACTACATAATAATGCCCTATTTAAAAAAAAAAAAAGTCAAATCGAAACATAAAGTTCTGGAGCACAGTTTAATCAGGCAACCAAAAATACTTGTAAAATCACAGATGTTAACCAAACAGATAAAACAGGTTCAGATAAACAAGAAAATGGCTAAATTAGTTTATTCATAAATACAACACTTCAGAAAGTAATGTAGATATGCTCAAAAATAACTGTATCAATAGGAGCCATTGATACAGTTTTGCTATTCTCAAAACCTTTATGCTGGTATGGTTAATTATTTTATCATACAGAGGATGAACAGTGGCGAAAACTAGGTCTATGTATTTTTATAAAATATATTTGTAGGGGCCGGGGAGTTAGCTCATTGGTTCTGGCACCTGTCTTGCAAGCGCAAGGACTCGAGTTCGATCCCCGGTAACCACATACCATACTGGGTGTGGAGACTCACACCCAGCAGCAACCAGTACCACATACCGCAGTGCCGGGCGTGGTGGCTCACACCTGCAATCCCAGCACTCGGGAGGCAGAGGCAGGAGGATTGCTGTGATGTGAGTTTGAGGCTGAGCTCAGGGCCAGCCTGAACTACAAAGTGAGACCCTGTCTCAAAAAACCTAAAAAATAAAATAAAATAAAATAAAATATACTTGTAGCTTTGTTTTCTATAAATATTAATTATGAATTTAAGACATTATTGGTATTTTATATCAAGGTACAAATTTTGAAGATACATTGTTATTAATTGTATAAGACTATAAAATAAAATTCACAAGTATTTTCGGTTGCCAAATTATACTTTTTATGAGCAAATAGGAAGAATATATATTTTTATATAAGGACCTAATGAGTTGTATTCCAGTAAGAATATAATTAAATTAAATACAGTTTTAGATGTGTGTTTTCTTTATGTCAAGATTCATGTATTTCCATAGAGCTTCTAGTCAACATGAATACTTTTTATAGACAAGCTATAAAGAAAACTATGCTCCTACTCTGACCACTTTTATTTCAACAGATTGTCTCATCTTTAATTAGTTTACAACTGTTGATTACTTCTTTTGGTGTGAGATTTTTAAAATATTGACGTCTAATTCTGTATCTTTGTTTTTCAGCATCGAATGTTATCCAGGCAAGAAGAACTTAAAGAAAGGGCAAGACTTCTACTTGAGCAAGCAAGAAGAGATGCAGCTTTAAAGGCAGGAAATAAGCAGAATACCAACGCAGCCACCACACTCTGTAGCAGGCAGATAAGTGATGTGAGGAACATTGGTTGTAAAATCTTAAGTTGTTCATCATAATCATGATTATAATGTGATGAGGGGAGTAATTTGCTTGCATTTTTTATAAATTATCCTTCCATAGACATGGTGCATGGTGGGTACTTTGTACATGCATTGAACTGATAGATTTATAACTATAGAACCATGTTTTCATTATGTTTCAGTAGCATTATTTTCCAGGAAAGATCCTGAAATATAAATTCTTCACTACATAAATAACTTTTGTGTTAATTCACATTTTGTAACTGTGTTGGTACTCTAAGGTTTCCATGAAAGTTAACTTTATTGAAAACATTAAGATATAATATTGATGCCAATCATTTTTTGGATACCTGCCATATATTTCAAGAATGATAATTATTTTGCTTAACACCATGAAGATATTCAAATTACTTTCCAGACTAAAAAACTAAGCCCAATAGATAAAATAACTCATATAAGGACCAAGGGTGTAGCTCAAGGCAGGCACAAGGTTCTGAGTTCGATACTAGGTACAGGAGAAGAAAAAAAAAATTGTACAAGGTCCCCAGGTCAAGAAGTACTGAATCCAGGATTTAAACCTGAGCCTCAATAGATTTTAGAAACAACACATTTTCCTATTGTATTCTGTCATCTTTGTATTAAATCTACACTTGTGTACAGGTTATGATGTAGTACTTCACAGATAATCTGCATATAAAATAATGGAAGCTATTAAAAATAAGGAAACATGAACCTTTTCATGAATCTAGAAACTAAGATTTAAAAAGTTCCATACAGTTTTAAGACTTTGCACATATCAATTTAATAATCCCCTGACGTGTCTGTTGGACGGCACACACTTGGAAGGCCAGCACTCCAGGAGGCTGAACCAGGAGTCAGTCACCAGTTCTTTCCCAGCCTGAGCAACATAACAATTTAGTGAAACTCTTTCTCAAAAAATAAAAAAGAGATTTGGGATACAGCTCACTATAAAGACTCTAATTTTAAAAATTTGAACATTCACTGTATTTTCTATCATACCTGATGTAAAATCAATTTAATAGATTATAATAGCTGATTATTAATGAGAAGGAAGAAAACAGGATAGATAAAAATTCATTACAATTACTGAAACTATTGTTTCAGCTGTATGAGTATGTGCCTATGGGATCTTGATAAAAAAATGCATTTTAAACTGTGGATCATGGTCAAAACAATTTATGAAATACTAGTCTAGGTAGGCTTCATGGCACATACCTATATTCTAGCTACTTGGGATTTCGTAGCAGGCAGAGGTAGTAGAATCAAATGTTTGAACCCAGGCTGTGGTAATTAGCCAGACCCTGAGTCAAAATGAAAAATAGAAGGGGCTAGTGATGTCACTTAGTATAAAGATCCTGGGTTCAATCGTCAGTACCAAAGAAGAAAAAAGGAGAGAGAGAAATACTAATCTAAAAAAACTATTCTTTCTAAGGAAGAACGTGTAGCTAACCATCTCTTATCATCAACTTACTGATATAGGATCTCTGATGTAAGCCTACTCACAGTGACCAGAAATTGCTTAAGTTTCTTTCTTCATTGTTTTTTATTTTTTTATTTTTTTTTTTGAGATAGGGTCTCGGCTTTCTAGTTTAGGCTGGCCCTGAGCTCACTATGTAGAACAGGCAAGCCTCAAACTCATAGCAATCCTCCTGCCTCTGCCTCCCAAGTGAGTGTTGGGATTACAGGCCTGAGTCACCATGCCCATGTGGTTACCCAGAATTGAATTTCGGACCTTGCACTTGCAAGGCAGGCACCGGAACCACTGAGCTAAATCTCCAGCCCAGCTTAGCGTCTTTTATTCATGTATTAGCAGGTTTTTTTCCCAAAAAGAACTAGCTACCTACCAGGTTGGTCATTTTGTTACATGTATTTCACAGTTTCCCAAAGACGTATCCTAAGGCTTTTGAAATTATGCTTTGAACAGTCCAAAAGCTATTTCCCTTTCAAGTTGTCTGTTGCTGCCTTTAAAAGCCACTGCAAAACATACTGACATAAAATAATCATTGTACTCTGCTCGGGATTCTGTTAACACACAGTAGAGCTGTCTTTTTTCTGCTCCACAATATCTGCAGCTGGCTCTCAGCTCATACCTTTGATGACCTGTCAGTGGGAGGAGCTGCACATGACCTCTCTATAGGGTCTTTCTACTTCTCTGCTCTGCACTTTCTGGCGTGGTACTGTTCCCTGAAAATAATGCAGAAATGGATGGCATTCTGTAAAAAAACAACATTCTGAAAAAACAACATCGACTTTAAATTTATTGTAGGAAAGAAAAATTAGTGACCAGTCTTGGTTCTGACCATAGACACAAAAATCATAAATTTGTAGGAAGGATGATGTACCCGTTTAATCTCACCCATTTGAGAGGTTAAGGCAAGAGGCTTCTTTGAGCCCAAGGGTTCAAGACCAGCCTGGCTACATAGCAAGACATCATCTCAAGTGGGAAGAAAAATCATAAAACATAACCTGTTGCTACATAAAAGATTAACAAAAATGGAACATTTGGATTTATCCTAAGAGTGCAAGATTGGCTAATATTTTTTAAATCAAACAATGGATCACATTAACAACAAAGAATGCTAAAAGTACTTTCATTAGATACAGAAAGATGTTTGAAAAAATATCAGCATCCATTCATAGTCGAAGGTGGCGTTGGGGGCATATTTCCCAGAAAACTAGAAGTTAGAAAGGAATGAAATTTTAAAAGCTTTCTATTTGAGATGGTTAAAAGACAGGAAGTTCACTGTCATTTCTATTCATAATCACAGTGGAGCTCCTAAAAGAAGAAAAAGAAATAAGAAGTATAAAAAGTGAAAAAAAATAAATAAAAGTACCGTCATTCACCAAGAATATGACTTGTACATAGAAAACTCTCTAAAATTTCAGATAAATCATTAAACTACAGTAAGTTTAGCCAAATTACTATACACAAAAATAATATCCAAAATAACTTATTTTTGAAGAAGATATATAAATGATCAATAGCATGTCAGATATTCAGTGTCATTAATTAGCAAAGAAATGCTAATTAAAAGTGGTATGTCACTGTATATACATGAAAATGGTGGGGCATGCCTGTAATCCCAGCTCTTGGGAGGCTGAGGCAGGAGGACCATTGCAAGTTGAAGGCCAGCCTCAACTACATAGAAAGACCCTCTCTCTCTCAAAAAAAAAAAGTCTGGACAGTATTGTATTACATTTATGTACTGATGTACTGTACATCTAGGTTATTTCTACATTTTGGCTATTGTGGATAGTCCTGCAATGAATATGAGAGTGCTTACATCTCCTAAAGATTTCAGATTGGACAAATACCCAGGAATCAGTCTGTTAGTTCACACAGTAGTTCTGTTTTTTATTTTAGAGGGCCCTCCATATTGTTTTTCATAAAAGGTGCACCATATTTTTCTCATGAATAGTGTACAAAAGTTCCCATTTCTCTATAATCTTGTCAGCACTATTTTTGTTCTCAAATCATAGCTGCTCTAACAAGTGTATGATGGTGTGCATTGTGGTTTTGACTTACATTTCCCTAATGATTAGTAATATTGATTATATTTACATGTTGACCATTTGCCTTTCTTCTTTGTGGAAATGTCTGTTCTAGTCCTTAGCTCATTTCAAAATCAAGCTATGAGTTTGTCAGAGATTTGTATATACTGAGTTGTAGGAGTTCCGTTTGTAGTTTAGAGATTAACCCCTTACTAGGTAGGCATTATATATGGTTTACAAATATTTTCTGCTATTGTGCTTTTGCTTATTTCCTTTACTGTGGATTCTAATTCTGGTTCAGAAGTTACATAACATCATCTCAGTTATACTGTGTTAGCCTAAATAGTCACAGAACTCCACTGAAGTTTAAGGAAAAGAGACATAGACTCCATCACTCATTCAGAGAAACGTCAAAGTCAAGTTGTAAGAGCATCTTGCATGAGAGATAGGGCAGCAGCCTCTTCTCAGCTTGGGAAAACCCTTTTGCTGTTGGTCATTATCACATGTGAAGCTATAGATAGACATTGTATAAAAACATCAGTTTTATGAACTGAATAGTACACTCCGGGACTGTTGTTCTTGTTTTGACACTTAATGTCGGGAAGAGGTTAGACCTTGCCGTTGCTTTTCACACCTTTGGATGCAACTTAATATCAAGTATCAGCCTTTTGAGAGATGAAGCTGTTGTGTGCTTCTGTTTTGTTTTGAGAGAGGGTCCCACTTTGAGGTGTAGGCTAGCCTTGAGCTCACTTATGTAGCCCGTCTGGCCTTGAACTCACTAAGATCCTCCTGCCTCAGCCTCCTGAGTGGAGTGCTGGGATTACAGGCATGTGCCACCAAGCCCAGATTCTAAGGTAGTTTTCTTTTTTTTTTAGGTTTTTTGATACAGGGTCTCGCTTTGTGGTTCAGGCTGGCCCTGAGCTCAGCCTCAAACTCATATCACAATCCTCCTGCCTCTGCCTCCCGAGTGCTGAGATTACAGGCGTGAGCCACTACGCCCGGCACTGTGGTATGTGGTACTGGTTGCTGCCCAGTATTGTTATGTGGTTACCGGGGAATCGAACCCGGGCCCTTGCGCTTGCAAGACAGGCGCCAGAACCACTGAGCTAACTCCCCGGCCCCTCTAAGGTAGTTTTCTTAACTTGGTTGTTTTGTATGTAATTTCTCAGTAGCTCTTATAAATACAGACTGACATTGTTTAGGCAGAACTAGTAACTTTTTGACAGAGCAGTAAAGTCCACAAAAGGAAAATCCCCAGTTTTGCCTCTGAAGCAATTTAGTATGAAGTGATTTTAAAACAGGAAAGCACTTAATATTTCTGATTCTATTTTTCCATTTGTAAAGTAGAGACAAGGACCTTTTCTTTATCCTGTTGACACTCAAATTAATAGGTGCTTCTGTAAAAGGGAAAGGCAGCCCATGACTAATCGCCATCTCCACTGTAATGTTAACATCCCCACTACTCTAGAAATCAAAAGACCTTCTGTTAAATAAAACCAGGTCCAAACTATTCCTACTCCCAGTGACTGGGATCACATTTAATGAACTGATTTTTGATAGTTTTACTTTGCTTCTCTTTAGTTTATAGTATACTTATTTTTTAATGCATTATAATCTGCTTTGCCCTTCATAATATCTGCGGAAACTCAAAAGTCAAAGTACTGGATTGGTAGAGTTGTACTTGCTCATTCCTTGTGTAATTGGGTGATCTTCTGAGTTTTTTGCTTGTTTGGTTGTTTGTTTCCTTGTTTGTGTGTTTGGCGGGATGTTGAGATAGGATCTCACTATGTAGTTCAGGCTGATCTTGAACTCACTATGTAGCCCAAGCTGGCTTTGAACTCACAGAGATTCTTCTGCTTCAGCCTCCTGAGTGCTGAAATTACATGCTGTACCACCATGCCTCCTGGCATCCTCTGTTTTATGTTTGTTTGTTTGTTTTTAAGGAAACTGTTGGTATCTGTAAATGACCTGAAGTGTTAAAATAAATGGGATGCTGTCCCTCAGATCCTTAAGAATTTATTAGAGAACTTACTGGAATAGTTTACTGCTTAAAGGTCCACTGATTAAAAAATTGTTTATCTTTTTTTTTTCAGTATTGGAGTTTGAGCCCAAGGCCTTCACAAAGAGCTACATTCCCAGTCCCCTTTTTAGTTTTTATTTTAAAACAGGGTCTCATTCTCAAGCTCAGGTGAGCCTGGAATTCAGAGCAGTCCTCCTGCCTCTGCCTCCCCAGTGCTGGGATTATAGTTATAAGCCACCAGGCCCGGCACTGTGGTATGTGGTTCTGATTGCTGGTGGGCATAAATCGCTGGTGGTACCTAAATTGCCTGGGCTGAGCTTGAACTTTGCAACCATCTTGCCTCAGCCTCCCAGAGTGCTGGGATTATAGGCTTGTGCCACAATGTACAGCTTCTTCAGCAATTTCTCTATTTTATCTTTCTTTACAGTATCCTTGTACAACTAACCTAAAACCCTGTGGTGACTATCGTGAAGAATAAGTATGGTATTTTAACCATTAATGTTGGAGTACATAAATAGATAAAAACATAGTACATCAGAATATGTGCACGTACTCCGTGAAACTTAGCTGTATTTTTGAAACTTTTGTGTCAAGTTCTAGACTCAGAGAGAATTTATAAGGGACTCAAGTTCACAGAGTCAAGTTACAGATTCCAGGGCCATAGTTCATGTCTTACCACTGGGTGGCTGAGAGCCACCCATTGTTCAGGTCAGTGAGAATGTGCTAAAGGATTGAAAACAAAGATCTGTATAAAGGAAAGGCAGGTGTATAAAATATAAAGAGAACATAAAGAGACAGCTTAATTCTATTTTGAATATATGAAGTCTCAAAACCTTTTTAGTGGCTCTTCTTACCTAAGAGAATACACTATCCAGCTACGTACTCAACATCATTTCCCACGAAGTCTGTAAAGTCCTCCCTCCTCCTTTCTAGCCTCATCTTGTAGTGGTCTCCAGTTCTCATTTTCCAGTCCAGTTGTAAGTTGTTTACAATATCGAAAACCTCCATGCTCTTTCTTCTCCATACTCTCCCTCATAATTTCAGGGAACACATTTGAAATACAGATTTCATTCCCTTCCCCAGCATAACATATTCAGTGAATAAATGAAGGGACGTGAAAGGCTTTTCTTCATATCTGAGTGTCAACCAATAAATACATGAACTTAAACATAAAATGTTGCTATAAAGAATTTTCTAGTTGTAAAAATTTATATTTAAGAAAAATAAGTGCATCTCTGGAGGCCTTTAAAGCAGAATGGAGTATCATTGGACAGAAGTTAAGGTGATCCTCTACCTCAAGACAGTTACAAATAAGATTGCTTTTGCCATTTTGAGAACTATCTGTTTCTTTCTATGCATTCTTGAATCCTACATTTTGGTCCCTTTCTTTCTTATTAATGATGTGCATATATCAAATCCTAATAAACACCTTCTTTCCCATATTAGCATTCATCTTCAAACTCTGCCCAAAATCATAACACTCTACTAAACAGTGTCTCTGTTATTACTATACCTGTAGGCTGCAAGATTGGAAAGCAGTTTCTACATGAAAAACAACTCTTACTTACCTGAACTTATTCTGCAATTAAGCTATCTTCAAGAAAAATTTGAGTTGTAATTTCGCTTAAAGAGCAGCTTACAGATACCATAAACCCTTTAATTTTTCTTAATCTTTTTCCTGTGACTGTTATTGCATGTTTTGATGATAACTTTGTGGAAGTACATACTGTTTTCTCTTTTTAAAAGAAAAGCCATTTACATAATTCATTTATGTTGCTGTTCTTCTCCTATTTTACTTTGATGGTGCTACAGATTGAGAACTAAGCATTCTCTTTACCAGTGAGGTACATCTCCAGCCCCTCTTTGTACCTTTAGAGAGATACTCACTTAACCATCTTTCATTTGTTCCCTGAAATTATTTTTTTTCTGTAAAACAGATTTCATTTTTTGAATGTGTTATACATATTTCTTTTTTCTTAGTCCTTTTGTTCTATGGAGATTTTCAAATACTGCATTTTCAGTATAAGTTGGGGATATTTGTGTGATGCATTATTTTCCAAATGTATTTTAAATCGTTATTTTCAAAGCAGCTTTAGTAGTTTAGCCATTTTATTGTAGAGAAGCTTTTTAATTATTTTTTTATTATTTTTGTTTTGTCTGGTTTTGTTTTTTGAGACAAGCTCTCACTTTATCTTGCTTTGTAGATTAGACTGGCTCTGAGCTCACTGTGTAGCCCAGGCGAGCCTGGAATTCACAGCCGTCCTCCTGCCTCCCAAGTGCTGAGATTATAGTTATAAGCCACCAGGCCTGGCACTGTAGTATGTGGTTCTGATTGCTGGTGGGCCTAAGTCTCCACGTCCAGCATTGTTGTATGTGGTTACTGAGGATTGAACCTGGGCCCTGCCAGTTGCAGGGCAGGTGCTGGAGCCACAGCTAAGTCCCCGGCCCTAAAGTAACTTTTTTATATAACATGTGAGAATGTAAACATAAATTCCAAGAAAAAAATAATTTCTAACAAAATACTTTTATTATTTTTATTACTAAATTCCACCATATGCTTTTTCCCAGATGTGCACAATAGAATATAACAAGCTGAGCTACATCAGATTCTTACTGCTTTGCCTTGATTTTTTTTAATTTAATAAACCCACCATTATGTTTAATAATGCTCATATAATTAGATTTTGAAAGAGATATTGGCTTTTGATGTGCTAAAGTTTAAGATCAATAAACTCTAAAATAAAGGGTAATCCTGCTATCATCATAATTTTTGTTATGATATTTGTAAAGCACTTTGAACTTTCCAGAAGAATGATGATGTGTAAGTTTAATTATTTTTAAGAATAAATGAAATATATTTTGTAAATGTAAAGTTTATAAGGGATTCAAGGGCTGGGGATTTAGCTCAATGGTTCCAGCAACTGCCTGGCAAGCACAAGGACCCAAGTTCAATCCCCATTATTACATACCATAATGCTGGGCATGGTGGCTCATGCCCACCAGCAATCAGCACCACATAGCACAGTGCCAGGCGTGGTGGCTCACACCTGTAATCCCAGCATGCGGGAGGCAGAGGCAGGAGGATTGCTGTGAGTTGGAGGCTCTCCTGGGCTATATCATGAGCTCAGGGCCAGCCTGAACTACAAAGCGAGAACCTGTCTTGAAAAAAAACAAAAAAAAAAAAAAAAGAGAGAGATTCAGAATGAATTTTCAACATGATTATTTAATCACAACAATCAGTAAATTTATAAATGTTTTAAAATGATATATATCATAAGAGTATGATTTATAAATAGTTGTTAGATATGTAGAAGCCTGTTTACAAGGAACATAAGAAAGTTATACTGTTATTATAAAACAGGCTTTGGGTGCTTTTTTTTTTCCTCTAACATTTAGTCTGCTAGTGTAATGATTATCTCCTTAAAGTGGTCATCCCATTATATATTGTGTACTATATTTGCTATAGGATACTGTTCTCACCTAGCAAGTAGCAGGATCAAACTACAAGTTAGTGGTAAGTCCTAGAAGGTTGCAGTATTTATCTTCAAAGGTTTGCGGGAATGTTTGAATCCATTAAAGAAAACTCTTATATGAGAAAAGTTTTTAGTTTGGTCAGTCCTCAGTTAACTGCAAAGATTAGTAGTCCAAAAAGACACAAGCAGTTATTTCTTTTCCCCTTTGCTGGTCTTTGAAAATGAATCCAAATAACTTAATTTGGTAAGAGCCAAGAGGATGCAAGTTGCTCTTTTGTGAATTAAACCTTCAACAGGTATTTTGTTGCCATGAAGGGTGTGGCATCAGGTTTACACTTTTGATGTTGATTGCAGAATACTGATTTAAATAGGGTTAGTCTATCATGTTGATAATTGATTTAGATAAGATCACTAGGTCATCTCCAGATTTTAAAAAGCAGTTATTTTGTTAAAAATAAACACTATTTGATAATCCCTGATAGTCAGATAGTCAGTTTTTCTGTAGGGTTGGTTGGTTTTTTTGTTTTTGGTTTTTTAGGGTTTTTTTTGAGACAGGGGTCTTGTTTTGTAGTTTAGGCTGGCCCTGAGCTCAGCTCAGCATTGAACTCACAGCAATCCTCCTGCCTCTGCCTCCTGAGTGCTGGGATTACAAGCCTGAGCCACCACGCCTGGCACTGTGGTATAGGTATATGGTACTGATTGCTGGTAGGCATGAATCTCCGTGTCCAGCAATGTTGTATGTGGAATTGAACCTGGAACCTGGTGCTTGCAAGGCAGGTGCCGGAACCACTGAGCTAAATCCCTCTGTGTTTTTTATATATGTGTGTTTTAAGAACATGTTGTCAGAAAAATTTTTAATTATATGTAAATTTAAATTGCCTTTTGCAATCAAAGCATCAAAATAAGTTCTAGCTAAAATTATCTTTCCTATTTATACATATTGTCAGTCCTATTAGGAAGAAGTAGGTTAATGAATTTCATTTAAAAAGGACATACATTATCAGCTATTATAAAAGAAATCTAAGGGCCGGGGAGTTAGCTCAGTGGTTCAGGCGCCTGTCTTGCAAGCGCAAGGGCCCGGGTTCGATTCCCCGGTAACCACATACCATACTGGGTGTGGAGACTCACGCCCAGCAGCAACCAGTACCACATCCCACAGTGCCGGGCGTGGTGGCTCACGCCTGTAATCCCAGCACTCGGGAGGCAGAGGCAGGAGGATTGCTGTGATGTGAGTTGGAGGCTGAGCTCAGGGCCAGCCTCAACTACAAAGCGAGACCCTGTCTCAAAAAACCTAAAAAAAAAAAAAAAAAAAAAAAAAAATCTAAAACTTTCAGTATCTATAAAGTGAATATTTTATCATATATAAAGGTTTTCTTTTTCCAAGTGAGGTAAAATATTTGTGTCTAGGATACTGAAATGCAAATGTGTTTTGATGCCTTCGACACAATCATTAAAAGGTTTAATGTATGTAGTATGGTTAAATTTTAGAGGACAAGAATACTAGTATACTTCTGTGTTCAGCATAAATCTCTCTGTGCAAGGCAGTGGTTTTCATTCCTTACAATTTAAATAATAGTTTATTATGTCTGACTTTGTTTTGAAGTCTGCTATCCTAACAATAGTTTCTAGACTTCTTAGAAAATATATTCTTAGCTTGCTAGCGTATCTTCAAAGTCACACAAAAAATCAGCATTGTTTGCAGAAGTGCTCAAGCATCTTTCTATTATTTGTCCAACACCCCTAATTCAAAAGTCTTATTTATCTGAGATTGCCATGAATGCGTGAAACTAGGCTAGGTGTCTTAGCATCAGGAACACTCCTTTTATTCTTATGCCACTATAAATGGCTATGGGCATTTTC